>NW_018151769.1:107204-124414 GCF_900067755.1 Pogona vitticeps
TAGATAGATAGATAGATAGATAGATAGATAGATAGATAGATAGATAGATAGATAGATAGATAGATAGATAGATAGATAGATAGATAGATAGATAGATAGATAGATAGATAGATAGATAGATGGGTTTGGGTGGGAATGGCTTTCTTCTGGACTTCTAGGATCTCACCTGTCCCCTGATGTCTCTTTGTGCATCTGTGACATCCTTGCTGGTGTTATTCCCACTGCCCCTCTACAAATATCTTTGTTGACTTCAACACACTCTTTCTGTTTCCTTTGGTGGCACAACTACTTGAACCCATTCACCCATCCACAGGTCCCAGCACTGCACTGTTACTCTGCATTTAAATTGTATTACTATTGTCATTGCTATGCATTTTCCAAGAAAAATGCCAGTCTTATGGAAGTTAAGACTCAGGACAAAATCCAGAGAAGGGTTTTTGTCAGTCCTCATTTCATATTCTGTTGTGGGGAGAACTGGCTGAATAGGTAATGATCCCTTCTTAGAACATGGCAGGGTTTTAGCCTGTCAGAAAGAGGCAGTTTTTCTTTCTTTCTTTCTTTCTTTCTTTCTTTCTTTCTTTCTTTCTTTCTTTCTTTCTTTCTTTCTTTCTTTCTTTCTTTCTTTCTTTCTTTCTTTCTTTCTTTCTTTCACTGCAGAGTGAAATATTGCCAGCGGTGGTCACCACTGACAAAGAAGGGAGGGAGGGAACATTCTCTGCATGATGAAAGCACAGCATGTAGCGAGAGGCATAATCATATCTGCATAAGGAATGGAAGTTTGACTGAATATGTTGATGGGTCAGAGGGTTCCTTCCTTCCTTCCTTCCTTCCTTCCTTCTTATATTTTGACTCTTCCTTTTTCCCTAAAAAAGACCCAAAGCATCTTACATCAGTAACAGACAATATTTTAAAGCTAACGCCAGCAAAAACACAAATATTAAAAAATTGCTAACAATTGTAAACAAAATCAACACAAAAACATTCTAAACAGCAAGGCACAACATTCAATTTAAACTATCTTTCAGATAGCTAGTCATTAAGGGAAAGCCTGCCTGAAGAGAAAGGTCTTGGCCTGCTTGTGGAAGGGCAGCAAAGATGGGGCCAGCCTGGCCTCCAGTGGGAGGGAGTTCCAAAGTCTGGATGGAGTCTCCCTTTCCCCCCATGAAACATACTGTGAAGGTGGTGGGACCCAGAGAACGGCCTCCCCCGGTGATCTTAACACTGGGGCTGGTTCATAAAAGGAGCCGTGGTCCTTGAGATAGCCTGGCCTCAAGCTGTTTAGGACTATATAAGTTTAAAAATAGCACTTTGAAATGTACCTGGCAATGGATCAGCAGACAGTGGAATTGCTGTAACAGGGAACCTCTGTGTTTCCTGTAACCAGCCCTAGTTAACAAGCTGCAGGGTATTGGACCTGCTGAAGTTTCTGAACACTTTCCAAAGGCAGCCCCACGTACAGCATGTTACCACAATCCAGTTGTTGGGTGTTTGCCAGTATCCTAGAACTGCCCAGAGGCCCTGTTAGGACTACCATGTTCTGTTTCACAGAATCCATGGAAGGCCAGCATGAGAAGATTTACGTACATGCCCCAGTTCTTCTAGGGTCAAGAACCTGCAGGCTCAAGTCCCTTTCTCCCTAAAAGCCTATAGCCCTCCAGATGTTGTCGGTCTCTGACTCACTCACTCCCCTGCTGTCAAGATATGATGGACGCAGGGTCCAGCAACATTTGGAAAGGCACAGATTTTCCCTAACCTTCTCTGTAAAGATTAAAAAATCGCACGTCTAGATTCTGTGTGCACTGGATACAAAGGTTTCCTTCAGCAAGTATGCAACCAACCTCTTCCCCGACTATATTATTTCCTCTACTTGATTACAGTACTGGATTACTGTTCGTTTCGTTTAGTCGTGTCCGACTCTTCGTGATCCCATGGACCAGAGCATCCCAGGCCCTCCTGTCTGGATTACTGTAACATGTGTTAAATGGGGCAGAATTTTGGTTCAACCACAAAGGTTTGCAAATGTCTGAAGGAGACCTCACTGTTGCAATTTATTACCACTTATGAAAATGGCCAACATGGGCTTTTATATGAAAATGGGACCACGACACTCACTTGTATCTTCTAGTCGTCTGGAAGTGTGTGAAAAAAGCTCCTTTTTCCTTTGTCTTCACCTCCCCAAGAAAATCCCAAGTTTCAGTAGGGCAGAAAGCTGCTGTGTCTCCACGCAGATACTAAGGTTCCCTCTGTGCAACATACCAAGGCTAGTTAACACAAGCAAACATTAACAGGAATCAACCTTCTTTACGTAATCTCCCACACAAGGATCTTTAATAACACTACTCCACTAAGTTACAGAAGTGATTGTGTGTACGTGTTCTGTGCCATTCAGTTGGAACCGACTCATAGTAACTTTAATAGGGGTTTCAAGGTAAGTGAGATATTTAAGGATTGGCGATGCGGGTTAAACCGCAGAAGCCTCTGTGTTATAAGGTCTGTAGATCTTCAGCTGTAAGATCGAATCCACGTGACGGAGTGAGCAGCTCCCGCCAACCTAGCAGGCTCGAAAGCATGCAAATGCGAATAGATAAATAGGGACCACCTCGGTGGGAAGGTAACAGCGTTCTGTGTCTAAGTCACACTGGCCACGTGACCACGGAAGATTGTCTTTGGACAAAACGCTGGCTCTATGGCTTGGAAACGGGGATGAGCACCGCCCCCTAGAGTTGAACACGAGTGGACAAAAATTGTCAAGGGGAACCTTTACCTTTTTACCAGTGTCTATCCCCTTCCCCCCATGGGTTTCCACGGCTGACCTCTGGATTGAACCTAAGACCCCTGAGTCTTAATCCATCCTCTACATCACATTGGGTGGTCATGACCACAAAGGATTAAAAACAAAAAGAAAAAACAACTGTTCCTGCTCCTGTACTTTATACATGACATTTTCCCAAGCGCTGGAACTCAAAGGCTGAATCGAACAACCTGCCAATAAACTGAAGGACCTGTCAGGATGTTATTCCCAGCTTTCCTGTTCTCAGACATCTCTTCACACTTAGCTCACTGCCAGGAAATCCTGGCAAAGAGCCATCCACCCAAGCACCCAGCCAGCCACACCTCTGTACCTTGTTCAGCAGGTTTAAGAGAGGCCCTGATTACATTGGCACAGAAGCACGCCGAGGATTTCAGTTTTCACGCACAGAGAAAATACGACTCTCCACCAGGGCTTTGGAAAGGTACCTTTTGGGACTACAGTTCCAAGAATCCCCCACTGCTTATATTGGCTGGAGGACTCTGGGTGCTGTAATCCAAAAAGGGGTAGCTTTTCCATGTTCTGTCTTATAACATGCATCGGAATGGCATGCAGCTTTCAGATTTCTTAGGCTCCAGTTTCCACAATCCTCAGCCATTCGTCATTCTGATGACATGGATGGGCTTTGTAGTAAAAAAAAACACACACCAGGTTGGCATAAAGCGAAGGAATCTCCTATACAGGATGTCCTACCCCAAAGCATGGAGAGGGCCATAGGTGGCTTTAAAAGGAGGATGAAAAGAACGAAGGATGGATAGTACTGTAAAACCAACAACTGTTATTTGTGATGGGTAAATGAAACCTCCCTATTGAAATCCACGATGCTGAAAGAGAAAAGGAGAGCCATTGATGTCATTCCCTGATAGAGATGCTGGGCTACCTGGGTCTTTGGTAGGCTGCAGCAGGGATCTTCCCATGAGCTCCTCCTAACCCTCAAGTAATGCAAAGGGGGAAGGGACATCCTCAGTCAAGCCAGAGCTTAGGAGAACTACATTTATGGGCTACAAGAGGGACCAGACAGGCTGGGGGATACCAGAAGTCGTAGAGTCATTTTTCTCATGCTCTGAGACACAAACAGTGTCTTAAAACTTACTGACACAACAGGACAGTGTCATTGGGGCTACATGGTCACGGGCTTGAGACATTCGTTCTGTGCCCTCAAAACCACTTTTTATAGAGGAAACACAGCAGACGCAACTTCTCACCTCTCTGTCCTTTCCCCAATCCAGTCATCTGACCTCTTCTCCAACCATTGTGGGGAATGTTTGGCAACAGGGTTTGGAAACAGGAAGTGAAGTGAGGTTGCCATAGACTCCATTAGCAACTCATGGTGGGATCTCAGCCTAGATAAGACTCAAAGACGACCTTGATCAGCTGACCCATGGTCATCTACAACCAGATTTGGCCCACAGTCTTCTGGCTGCCGACCACTAGTTTTCACTAAGGAAATATTCTTGCCCATAGATGTCAGCTGAATGAAACCGACTTCCCCAACTGACAGGCTGGTTTTGTAAACCCATTTACATAATTGCATCAGGCTTGCGGCTCTAACAACTTCAAGGAACTTCCAGTCTTCCAAAGACTTTCCTCCTCGAGACAAACATTGTAAAAGAACTCTGAAACATGGAGGATGCAGACGGATATATGAGTATTGACCCAAAGAAGAGGGAATTGTATATAGCACCACCTCCCAAAGAGACCAAAGGTATGGACTTAAAATTATCTCATTTGTTGTCATCTTTTTTTTCTTTCTCTTTTTTTCTTTTTAGCAAGTAGGGCAATTGCAGTCACTTAAAAGGAAGAAAAGATTTCCAACAAAATCCAAGCCGAAACACAAACCAACTTGGACACATGGTTTAGAGAAGAAGCTTGACTTTTTGATCAACTTTATCAATAGGACTTTTTTTTTTTGCTTAAAGAAATCTACAGAAAATCAGAAGTGTTTCACATTTGAGGAGGGGAGGGAGGGAAAAAGGTCTCTGAGGCGAGCCTGCCTTCTTCACACACCTCCAATCCAGCCCACAATAAGCAGACAAAGGCCTTCCTCTGGCTTTTTCTCAGTAAATGACTGCCTAAGAAGGGAGCACCTAAAATTGGGCAGCTGTTTTTGTTGTTGTTGTGTTTTAAGTTTCTAGTATTGTTTAAAGTTTTTAGTATTGTTTGTTTTAATCTTCTAATTTGCCTTGGATCCTACTGAAAAGAAAGATGGGGTATAATTATTGGAAATAAATAAATGCACCAGGAGTCCTCTCTCTTGTTCCCACCCCTTATTTTTGGATATTTGTTATACTGAAGTTGTAAAAACATAAGATACATATAGACACCAGCTAGGGAATGGTAGCTATGGCTGCCTAGGCTTTAAGGTCACCTTGCACATAAGACACCCTGACTTGTTATTTAGCTCATGCTGACATTTGTAACCCCAGATGCCGAACCCAAGAAATTCCCCTCTCAGCCTCTCAGATAGAATTCTTTTAAAAATGAATTTGGGAATGTAGGAGACAGGTTAATACATGATCCCAAAACAAGGCAAACATTCCTCCTACGTTATCTGAAGTTTCCCTGAAAAAAGTTTCCCTGAAAAGGAAACTTTTCTTTCTTTCTTTCTTTCTTTCTTTCTTTCTTTCTTTCTTTCTTTCTTTTAGTTTTAACAATTCAGGTGGGCTGCTGGTGGACCCCTGAAGGGCAGGCTGCACTTTGGCCACCTCAACTGTAATCCCAATTCAACCCAAATGATTTGTGCCTAAATTCCAGAGAATGTAGTGGGATTAACTTGCTTCCCTCATTCCAAGGAAGAATTGAAACCAGCCGAATTTAAACTGCCTGAGTGACAGGCTGCATAAATGTGTGGAGCAAAAGCTTTTGATCATATGGTTCCTATATGTTTGGCAACTAAAGGAAACACCTAATTTACATCTCATGGGTTCTCTCTCATGACAGCACATGCCTATCCTGTTGTCTTTTAGAGAAATGGGCAATGACCAAGTTCAAAAGGATTGTTGTCTGTAGCTGAGGATCAGACTAGATGTTCAGGAGAATGCATATTCCTTAAGATTTTCCTGACTTCCCTACCGCACCAAGAGAATTTCCTTAGACACAAGTGTCTCATCAATCAGACTTGTAGATTAAGCCCATATTTACCTCCCAATGACCAATCACAAAACAAAGTGTGATGAATTCAAAATGTTTAGATTGAAAAAAGGGGGGGGAATGGAAATCATCTGCCACCTGGAGATCTCACCTACAGAATGAGAGAGCCACATCATCCACTGTGAATTAAAGTAATACGACTCAGTATTTCAGCAACCTCAGTAAGAAACACAGTCACACATGCACACCCAGCGGGTAATTGGGAGGGCCAGGGGAAAAATAAAGCTGAACATCACCCATAACTTCAAATTCCATAGATTCCTGCTTGAATTCTCTCTGGTGGAAAATTGGTTTTGGCATTTCGCTGGCAGGAAACGTTGCTCTGGCCTTCGTTCTCATCTTTGTGTCATTCTCCTCTCCAGGTAAGATATTTCCACTTCATACCTTCCCCGCTTTTTAAAAAAGCTTCCCATAAGATCAGAGTTTGGTTATAGTATTTAGCTGCAATTAAATTCTTGAATAGGAACAACATATTTTCCCTTTGCTTCTCCTGGAAGGATAATGAACAGTTTACTTCAGTGTTTGAACATCCATGGCCAAATCCAGTGTCTAGTTAGTGGCTGTCTGCTACCATCTGGGACAAAACTTCTTTCTTCTCTTAGTCCTCTGTTTCCTCAAAATCTGCTCTGATGAGTTTTGGCAGAGTTGGTGTGAGGAAACTGAGTGCTTGCTTAAGTAAAATAAATAATAAACATGCTTTTATTATGCTCACACATCTTCTTATAAAAAAACAAACAACATATTTTGTGGAAATGTTAACTTGTTACATTAGTGAGCTTAACTGCTTAATTAGATTCATTATTAACTATCTGACAGAACACTTCATTCTCACTTTTGACTCCATATCTCACACACTGACAGAACACTAGCCCTGAGTGTTCATTCATTCATTCAATTTCTATACTGCCCATCGGGCTACAAGGCCACCCTGGGCAGTTCACAACATGAAAAAACAACAAATAATTTTTAAAAATTCACGATAGCAATTTTAAAAAAAACCCAAATTAAACATACCATCAACTTTAAGAAAAAGACAGCATGAAGACAATCAATAAAGACAAGGTATAAGAACGTATAACTTAAGTGCTGACAGCTCCTCTGTGTTCTGGCGATGTAATATCCCAGAAAGCATGTCTAAACAGGCTATAAGAATATTTTAGCGATATTTGGGAGTTTTCATGGATTATGTATTCATAAAATGGAATGGCCGTGTACCTCTGAAAGAATTGATTCAGTTTTGCAGGGAAATGAGGTATCATAATTGGAAACTGATTTTACATGTCTATGAACTGTCCTGGTGTAGTTTACATTGTTTTCCTTATTAAGTTTTTTTCATCTTCCATTTTGTATTTTTTTTGTATTCTTAGATATTTTCTTTGATTTTTCTTTTTCTTTCTTGATTTAAAAAAAGGTAAGGGGGAAAAAGAGAAAAAAGGATTATATGATGGGATATTATTTATACTCAGCTTGGTGTAGTAGATATAGTGACAGACTAGGACTCAGGAGATCTTGATTCAAATCCCCGCCTGGCTATAGAAATTCCATGAAGGGATGTGTGGAATGAGTAGAACCATTCCTTAAATATCTCACTGAGTGTCTTTCCATGGGAGTTTAGCCTAGGTTCCCAACCTTTGTTACTCAGATGTTTTTGAACTGCAACTCCCAGAAACCCCAGCCAGCACAGTTGGTGGTGACGGCTTCTGAGAGTTGCAGTCCACAACTCCTGAGTAAGCCAAGGTTGAGAACGAGTGGTTTAGAGCATAGTTTAGTCCACTTCAGGGATGAGCTGGTTCACTTTTAAAGCTGATGATCAGACAAGATATTTGCAGGAGCAAACCAACTCACTTCCAGAGCATTCCTGCCCACACTTTTCTGGCCCCTGTCAGGTAGTGCAGGTAGAAGAATTGCTCTGGTTTGTTTTGTTCCCAGTGTGTGTACTCACTGGATAGGAACCAAACTGAGCCTTCCTCTTTGAATGTCCCATATCATGAAATGGCTTAAGAAGACAGCCTCTCCAGAATCCTGGCAATCTGAAACTTCCTCAGTTCTGAGAAAAGGCTGAGGAAGTGGCAGAGAGGAGTGTATGTGTATTAGGGCATTGCATTACTTTTTTTAAAAAAAAGACAAATGGAAAACTTCCTTCAGGAAGCGAGAGGACACAGGAGAGGACAATGAGCTTAATTTTTGTTTGCTTTTCTCTTAAAAGAACCTGTTTGCAGCCAAATTGGGCATGTTTTCAGGTGAATCTCCAAGAAAAGGTAAATAAAAATCCCACCCCCGTTACCCCTCCTGTTTCCTCTTGCTTCCACAGGAGGAAGTTCTACATTTGTTTTTTGTTTTCTTAATACAGTGGTGCCTCGCTTAGCGATCACTCCGTGCAGTGACGAAATCGCTTAGCAATGGATTTTTTGCCATCGCCAGAGCGAATGCTTAACAATGGCCCCTATGGGTAAAAATCGCTTTGCGATGATCGCGGGGACGTGATCATGGCAAAGCGCCCATTTTTTAACAGCTCATCGGCGGTTCCAAAATGGCCACCGGAAAAACAAAATGGCAACTGCTGTTTTGCCTCGCTTTAGAGGCACCCAAAATGGCCGCCGCTATGGAGGATTTTCGCTTACAGGTAAGTTTTTAGCCCATAGGAACGCATTAAACACGTTTTAATGTGTTCCTATGGGCTTTTAAAAATCGCTCAGCGATTAAATCGTTTAGCAACTTTTTTTCCTGCACGGATTAACGTCGCTAAATGAGGCACCACTGTAAGTGATGCAATGTATCTATGCTGCTCTAATACACAATCTAATACACCCCTCCGCACAAACAATGGAGCCAAGGAAGCATTTCATTTGCCAATACCCTGATGCGGCTCTCTTCTTAAGCTCCTTCACAATATTTACAAATTGACAGCTGGCTAGTTCAAACCAAATAGGATCGCTTGAGATCCATATGTCATTTGAACGCAATGAATGCACCAAATAGTGTACTGGACCTCCTAGTGACCTTGTTTGGTCCAATCAAGCCCCCTCCAAAGAGATTGTGCAGACAAGTCTTTACCTTGAAAGTCCTATTAGGGTCAACTAAAAGTCAGTGGCAACTTGACAGTGTATAAAACATTACTGAATTCTACCTCATGTTGAAGTAAGTTCAACAATGGTTGTTGTGGGGTTTTCAGGCTCTTTGGCCGTGTTCTGAAGGTTGTTCTTCCTAACGTTTGGCCAGTCTTTGTGGCCATGGGCATCTTCAGAGGACAGGAGGAGCACAGAACTATTTCCCTCTTAACCAATTCGATTGTGAAAGCCTTCACAAATACATTAAGTTCAACAATTTTGGTCAAATGTGATATCTTACCTTATTTACATTTTTTTAACCATTGTGATGAAATAGGCTAATTCTGAAGAAGCTGTAAGATCCAATCCAAACATGTTCTGGTAGAAGATCAGAGTACTGTACTGGTAAGAACTGATTCTCCCCCCTTCCCAGTGATATTTATAGGGATTTTGTTTCTTAGGGAAAATAATTTGCAGTAACAGGAACAAAGTCTCCAAACTCCATCTGTAATGAGCTGTCTAATTATTATTGTTCTAAACAGGATCAAGTTATAAGCACGGTGAACAAATGCCAATCCTCTTCTAAAAATTAAATTTACTTTCTAAGCTTCACAGGGTATTTCTTATGCTAAACTCCCACACAACCAGATCCGGAGCTGCCTGCTAAACTGTGTTCCCTGTATATCCGCTAAGGACAGCATCACAGGTAACCCTAGCTTTTTATCAGGGAGCAGCAATGCATTTGCTCCTCTCTTTCTTATGATTTCAAGGATTTCCAGAATGTGGGAGTAGAACTGAACTTCAAGCAAGGAAGTGACTGAGATGAGGTAAATCACGGCATGATCCTACATCTAAATTTATTCAAAGCATACTCATTTGAAATTGATGAAAGCAAGAATGGCAACAAAACCAGGGTGAGTGGATTTGAAACAGACAGACAGACAGAAAGACAGACAGACAATTCAGGAATATCTGTCGCTCCAGTGTAACACCTACTAAAATGTACAATAGGAAAGAATTAAAAACCATATTGAATACAACACTTCATTTAATCATACTGTGTTTAATGTGGGTTAATGATAGAAGAGGTCTCCCAAACAGCATGTTGCTTCATTTCCCTTTTTTGTCCGTAGGGGACACAACATCATTGGATTTATAGGGACTAGCAGTCAAATTCTCTAACATTAAAATGTGCCACCATCCAATAAATCACACTTCTCCCTTGAGTTGCAAGGATCAAAGCAACTCAGTGTTGGTTATGTACAGACTTACTAAACAAACAAACAAACAAACAAACAAATAGATTGTGATTCTTGCTTCTCCTTTCTGTTCTTCCATACAGCAAACCTGACTCTGGATCCAAACACAGCTTTTCCTCAGCTCTATACATCTGGGGATCTGAAAAGTGTGAAATGGAAAGGCATGAAACAAAGTGTGAAGACCGATACCTTGAGATACGATGTCATGGCCAGTATACTAAGCCAGGAGGGCTTTACCTCAGGGAAAATCTGCTGGGAAGTGGAGGTGGTGGAGGGAGGGCGATGGTGGGGTGTGGGAATTGTTAGGGAGTCTGCTAACAGGAATGGACCCATTTTTCTTGCACCTGCAGGGGGGTACTGGGGTGTACAACGTATTGATGGACAGTATCAGGCCATCACTAACCCTCGGACAAATTTGTCTTTATGCCACCCTCCCACTAGGATCCGTGTTTCTTTGGACTATTCAGAGGGGCTAGTGGCCTTTTTTGATGGGGACACTAAGGTACAACTCTTTGCTTTTCCCAAAACAAAGTTCTCTGGGGAGAGGATCCTGGCTTGGTTTTTGATTGATGGGTGGAATGGTGAACTCATGGTCCATCCATGAGAGAGGATAGATACCATTGTTTCCAGCAACTTTTTCGCATGAATATCCTTCAGGACATCAAACATATAAAGATATGGGTACTGTGAGGGTATCACTCTAGGTTGGCTGCCTATTTAGACAGGGCCAAATGCAAAACCAGCATAAACAATGTGTGGCGTTTTTAAATATGGGCGTGGCTTTTATCCTAGTGGGTTTTCCTATTAGAGCTACGAAGTCACCTCTTTTCAGAACATGGTACTGCATTAGGCTGATGCTTGGCCTTTCAGTTTTTCTGAGAAGAGCTACCTCGCTCCCATATGTGGTCCTATAGAAAGAAATTCCCTTCAGCCAAGGGAATAGCTGAAGGGAATAGCATGGACATTTCGTCCATTTGGACTTCAGAATGTTGGTCTAGTGATGAGATAAACCTTGTTAATACATCTTATGCACTCATAATAATCACATTACACAGACATATTCAAGAGCTTTATTCATTGTTTGGTGTTTATGTCTTGGGGCTGAATCTGGTTGTTTTTCCCAGGCAGTGTAGATTGAATGAATGAACGTCAAGTCAATCCTCATGCGAGTTTCACTGTTCAATAAGTCTCCTTTACCTGGAACTGACAATTTTGGATTTATTATATAATAGCAGCAGTATCGGTGCAGTGACACCCTTTGAAGTGCTTTCCACAAGCTTCCACCAGATCCAGCTGTTTGGCATATCATTTCCATTTCTCATTCCTTTATGCAAGTGCTACATCTTTTGCCTGCTAGTCGTTCAATACCTCAAATATTTTTTTCAAAATTACAATGTGATGTACAATTTTAAAATGAGGTTTTGATACTTCAATAAAGATGTAATGTGTCTCACACAGGCTAATCACTTTCATTTTATATTAAATATTATGCATTTTTCACCATAGTCTTTCGAGACTGAAGGATGCCTAATGAATGAATGAATATGCAAGCTAGACAACATAGAATCATAGACTAATGGAGTTGGGAGGGGCCTACATCCATTTAAGATAAAATGCCTGGATGTAAGCCTTCACATTTCAGCTAAAAGACAGTAAAATGGACTCATCTATTCTTCTCTGCTCTCATTAATTCAGCACACAACCATGCACATCTTGTCGCCACACAGCTCTGTCCTTCTGTTCTTATCAGGGGGCTAGAATCTAACTGTGAACCTAGACTTCTAGTGGGTAACTCAGAATTACTATGTACATATATATAACCGAGGCTGTTGTACTTTGGCTACATCATGAGAAGACAAGACTTGCTGGAAAAGATAATAATGCTAGGAAAATAAGAAGGCAGTAGGAAAAGAGGAAGACCTGATGTGAGATGTGTTGACTCAATAAAGGAAGCCACAAGACCTGAGCAGGCGTGCAAACGATGGGACCTTTTGGAGATGATCAGTTCATAGGAATGCTATAACTCAGGTTCAGCCTGATGGCTGGACAACAACAATTTGTAGGCAGCCCACCTCCTTCAGTCAAAAGCCCAAAACCAGACATTTCCATGAACTGGCATATAGTTTTCCTCTTAACTTTTAACTTGGAAGGCATTCAACATTTTTCAGTGCATAGCAAAAAGACTTCACTGTGCATCTTTTAATGAAATAGCGCCATCAAGTGATTATGGGGTGGTGATTCATCCTTTGTCCTTCTGGGAACAGCTGTCCCATGGTAGTGCTAGCTTCCTGGTATTCCTAGTATAGTATCTTAAATCAAAGTCTCTGCTTTGTGATGGTATCCAATCAGCATACAGTCCTTTCTTCGCAAGTTCACACCCAACTTGTAACTTTACACAAAAGCGATTGCAAAACGATGCTTCCTATGGAGGAATTTCGCTTTGCGATGTTCGGTTCCCTGCTTCAGGAACCAATTCTCACAAAGCGATGATTTTCGGCCAGCTGATCAGCGGTTTCAAAATGGCCGCCGGGTAAAAAAAACATGGCTCCCCGCTCTTTTCTGGAACGGATTCTTCACTGCACAGGTAGGAAAAATGGCTGCGCTATGGAGGATCTTCGCTGAACGGTGAGTTTCAAGCCCCTAGGAATGCATTAATCGGGTTTTAATGCGTTTCTATGGGCTTTTTAATTTTGCATTACGACGTTTTCGTAAGACAGCGATTTCGCTGGAACGAATTAACATCGTAATGCGAGGCAACTTTTTTTAAATCAGAATTCCTTACTTTATGGGTATAGAAAAACAAACAAAAAGTCTTCTGAGAGGGCTCAAGCATTATTGCCCTTCCTCCAGCACCTGATAATATTGGCTTCCCTCTTCTGTGCTTTTTCCATGGCATGCAAAGTGTTTTTTAGTTCTGGGAACCAGAACGGCAGCTGGATAGATAGGTCAGCGAATTAAGTAGCTGGCTGTGGAGTTAGAGGTTGGGAGTTCAATTCCCCACTGTGCCTCCAAAGAGAAGAGCCCGCCTGTGTGACTTTGGGTAAGCTGCCCCAGTCTCATGTGCTGACAGAAGAAGGGAATAGAAAACCACTTCTGTGTATTCTTTATCTAGAAAAACCTTGGAAAGGGTAACTCCAAGTCAAAATTGATTTGACAGCATAGAATTACTATATTATTATAATGGTAATACATCTGTTGGTATAGAATAGAGATGGGGGTATATGCATAGGTATTTGTTTTGTTAGTTAGGCATCCTTCAGTCTCGAAAGACTATGATAACGTGCTCTGTATGGAGGACTTGGAACAGTGTCTAGTGTGGCTGAGAAGGCCAATTCGAGAGTGACAATCCCTTCCACAGTGAAGACAAATCCAATCTGTCCCCTGTCCAGCTCCCTGGTTTTGTTGCTTTCGTAACTGCCTCTTTGCCTCAGCCTGGACAAGGGTCTCTTCAAATTGGGAGAGGCCGTGATGCACCGCCTGCCTCCAGGCTGAACGCTCAGATGTCAAGGTTTCCCATCTGTTGAGGTCCATTCCTAAGGCCCTCAGATCCCGTTTGCAGATATCCTTGTATCCCAGCTGTGGTCTCCCTCTGGGGCGATTTCCCTGCACTAATTCTCCATACAGGAGACCCTTTGGAATCCAACCCTCAGCCATTCTCATGACGTGCCCGAGCCAACATTGACGTCGCTGTTTCAGTAATGTGTTCATGCTAAAAATTCCAGTTCATTCTAGGACTACTCTATTTGGGACTTTGTCCTGCCGGGTGATACCAAAAATGCATTGGAGGCAACACATACGGAACATATTCAGCTTACTCTCCTGCGGTGCACAAAGGGTCCAGGCCTCACTGCAGTACAGAAGTGTGCTCAGGACACAGGCTCTATAGACCTGAATCTTGGTATATGCCGTCAGCTTCTTATTGAGCCATATTCTCTTTGTGAGTCTAGAGAACATGGTAGCTGCTTTCCCAATGCGTTTATCCAGCTCGACATCTAGAGTGTCAGAGATTGTTGATCCAAGGTACACAAAGTTAGAAGATTTATAGGAGACTGAGTCTCCCTGCAGGGATGCAGGGTGGCTAGATAACACTGTTGATCCATAAATTAATAAGTCTGAAGTTGGAACAGGAAGGGAGAATACAGAGCACTGGGGGGAAAAAAAAGGCTCAAAGTCTTGGGGTCCCCTTTTCTGATTTCCCGGAAACCCCGTGTGGTGCAGCGGACAGAATGACGGGCTAGGACTCTGGAGAACAGGGGTTCAAATCCTCACTTGGCCATGGAAACTTACTGGAGCAGTAGAACTGGTAAAACGACTCATTCAGTATCTCACTTACTTTGAAAGCCCCATGACGAGGGTCTGACTTGAATGGCACACTCAAAACACAAGCACCCCAAGAAAAAGACCGAAAAGGATACATTAAAATGAGACAAGCCCTCCTTAAAAGAGACCAAAGGTCTTTAATAAATGGACCAGAAGCACCGCACACAGCCTTAACGCACCCTCCCACCCGAACAGCCCTCCCGGAAAGAGAAAGCAGAAAATCATCTTCAGCATCTTCGTCGCCCCCGCCGCCGTCTCTAGGTTGGCGTTGGGTTCCCTCCAGTCGCCGCCCCCCCCCCAGCTTCGCCTTTATTTTTTTTTTTTTATTTTTTTTTTTGTTTATATCCCGCCTATCTGGTCGGGTCAGGACCCCTCTAGGCGGCTAGGACCACACTTCCGGCGACCCTCTGAGCGAGCCGCCTCCGAGGCCCTCTTTCCACAAGCTGAAGCGCTGGCGGGGCGGCGGGGGCGCGCAATCCGCGCCCACTCAGGTGGGTTTTTCAGCTCTCCTTGCGCGCGGGCCCCCCGTGTTTTGCTTCCGAGGGCAGCGCCCTTCGCTTGGTTTGCTGTGCAATGGGGTTGGCTTGGAGCCTCCTGGCGGGGCTCTTGTGGGTAGGCGGGCGGGTGTGTGGTTGTGCCCAGGGCGTTCAGACCCGGAGCCCCCTCCCTGGCTGATACATTCAGAGCCTCCCCACCCCTTACGTCTCGCAGCTGTCTCTTTTGCCTGAGCGCTCCGAGGAGCGAGGGAGGGAGCTCCGAGACTAGGATGGGCACGGTATGATTTGGGGGCGCCTGCTTGGGGGAACGGGGGGGGGGCGAAGCTCCAGGGACGGGGCCTCTTTGGGTTTGGGGTCATGTCTATGGGCCCCTCGCTGCCCCCCTACCTGCGAGTTGGGCGTGATATTGAGCCAGAGGAGGCAGTGGGAGGGGATCGGCGCAGTTTAGCTTTCCATCCGGATGGTATTAAGAGCGCAACATCCATGATGCTTTCTGGGCCGGTGGGAGATGGGGGTCTGGCAACCTGGGTCGGTGGGGTGGGGGTGCTCTTAGCCCTCTCCGTTGAGTTGCAGGGGAACCCAGGACAGAGCAGATCATAAGCTTCGAATAATAGCACTCTTTGGACTTTAAGAATAGCAGTCTTCGGATAATAACACTCTTTGAACTGCAGTAACATACAGTGTGTTGCCGGACGCATCTGCAAAGTGACTCGGCTCCATGCTGCTCAAATGAGGTTATTATAATGTGACTTGGAGTCAGTTCTGATTTATAGTAACTCGATGGACTGAGGACTCCCAAAAGGTCTCGGCATTCACATCTCCGCTCAGGCTGTGGTTTCTTTCTTAAGTCAATCCATCTCGTGTCTGGTCTTCCTTTTCCTACTGTCTTCTGCTTTTTCTAGCTTTATTGTCTTTTCTAGTGCATGGTAATGCTTTCTCACTTGCCTGGGAGTGACATTTTATGTACAGAGGCTGCTGGCAAAACCTCTTACCTGCTACTAATGTTCCTGAGCTCAAAATCTTAATCCTCAGTGTATGCCTTTTGTGTCTGGCTGTGATGGACAGACTTCCGGGTTCAAGAAAACAATAGTGTAAATCTTGCACACCTGACACCTGCTGAGCTTCCTGTATGGAAGTAATGGGCAGGTTCCCTCCCTTATGTGGACCCAAGACCATTTAGATAATGGGTACAGGGCCCGTCTGGGACAGGCACATCCCACCCCTCCTCTCCAATCCCCTGAAAGCAACCTTGACTGATACTAAGCCAGCTTCTGGAAATGCAGGAAAGGAATTCCCCAGTATTTCCAATGAGTGAAATTCTCTTTTTTTCCTCTTTTTTAATTTTTTTTTTTTAGCAGATAGCAGACAATGGGTTTTTCTGTTTGGACTGCCACTACTGCTGTTGAAGGGGGAACAGGTAAAGGAGGAGGCCCACAAGGAACTGATCAAAGGTATGTGGTTGCTGCCAGTTATCTGCCCATACCACCTCTTACCCATCCATTGGCCCAAGAGGGAAGTACAGTATTGGGGTATTTTGGTTATTCTATTTAGTGAGCAGAGTATGAGGTAGAAAAAAACAACAATACAGAAATATAAAGAGATCAGCTGAATCTCATCAGCTGTTCTGCTTTTTTTTTTACATGATAAAATTACTCTAGAAGTATTTAAAGGAGAAAAAATGTATCTTTACTTACAGTTGCCATGTGTAGTTACAATAAGGAAAAAGAAAAAGGAGAAATTGAGTTTCCATTCTTGTTCCTAAGAGGAAGGTCAGAAAGAGAAGATTATCAACAGCAAAACTATGGAAGCAAACAAACAAACAAACAAACAGGAAGGGGATGGAGCATGCTTCAAATGCCAGAAGTGGAAAAAGAACTTTACCAATCAAGTTAGTGGCAAAGGACAATCACATTAGGCCATAAAAGTCCCCCCCCACTGATACCGAACGTTAATGCATCAAAGATTGCTATTATCCCAACATACCTGCATACTATGGACGTGGTGGCGCTGCGGGCTAAACCGCAGAAGCCTGTGCTGCAGGGTCAGAAGACCAAGCAGTCGTAAGATCAAATCCACGCGACGGAGTGAGCGCCCGTCGCTTGTCCCAGCTCCCGCCAACCTAGCGGTT
>NW_018151769.1:129293-162717 GCF_900067755.1 Pogona vitticeps
ATATATATGTAACATTTTATTAGTTTTCCACTATATCTACATTCAATTCATGCTTGTTAAACATCGTGTTACATGGTTAGCTTATAATTATCTATTTTCGCATCTTGGTGATTTAATCCCTTCTCTGATTTTCTAGCCACTTATAGAACAAATTCCACGTATTAAAGTATTCTGAATCTTCTTTCTCTCTCACTCTCAATCCATTTCTAGCTCAGCAGTTCTAAGAGAAGCGTCAACACCTATTTTGATTTTTCCTTGGATGTAATTTGACTTAAGCCTCCCCAGTTCCTCCCACCTCTAATTCCTCCCTCTCCTTCTGTCACCATTCCCTGCCTTGCCCGCACCCCTTGGAAGGGATATGCAGAAGCCCTGCCCTACCGGCCACCGCTCTCTCCCTGTCTCACTCTATATATTATATGAACCCTTTTTACCACAAGCATAACTAAAACTACTTTTATTCATGTATCTGATAAACAGTATTATACAAAATTAATTCTAAACATTTAAATATTCAAATATAAATGTCTTCATACCAAGTACGTAAGTACTGTATATAGCATATTTCTTCCCAGAATTCTCCCTTTTATATTTCAGTGATAACCTTATTTAATCTTCTACTACCGGTTTCCCTCTTTTATAATCCTTTTATATCATTTTCATCCTGAATTTCCCCCCTGTTTTTATATGTCCTACAAACTTACAATTAACCATCACTTGGGTACCCCCTTGCATATCTTCTTCCAATATTACTACAATATACCATTTCCACTTTTTTCTGTATTCACCCCTTAATATTTTATCCCATTATATTTTACAATGCAATTACCAGAACATCCCCTTTTAGAATCAAATGAATTTTTACAATAAAACTGTTATCTCGTGTTCTCTTGCTTTTCGTCTTCCTTTGCCCTTCCTCTGTTCTTTTGGTTTCGCTCCTTGTTCTTCTTTGTCCTTGTCGCCTTCAATCGAATCTCGCTATCCCTTCATCTTCATCCGACTCCTGAACTTGCTGTAAGCCACCCACAATCTTCATTTGCTCCTCCCGCTCTTCTTTTGTTATAATTCCAGAGTCCTTTAAAAAAATCTAAAGCGGAAAGTTGATTTGTTATCATAACATGAATACATTGGATGGTTGTATACTTTGTGTTCTCCTACCCCCTAACCCTTTTTCTTTCCCCCTACTTCCTTTTACCCTTTGTATTTTCTACCTTATTCTTAGCTGATAAATAAAGAGTAAAAAAAAAATATCCAAAGCTATTGGTACTGATGTAACCTCATGAAATTTTCCATTGTAATGCACCTTTAAAAACACTGGGTAACCCCAACTATATTAGACACTTTTTTTGAAGGATAGAAATAATAACACACATTTGTTTTCTAAATACCATAGTTTCATGGTAATAATAATTAAACACTTGAATCGGGTTCCCTCAAGGAACACATTTTGACATGTTTACTAGAACAGTAGCAGTAGTTGTGCCTCCTGTGAGCATCATTTTCTCACATCTTTGTACTGATCTGTTTTCTAGCTTTCATTCCGAAATGTATTACAGACAAAAAGTACACCTTAGCAGCTGCTCTTCTTATCACCGTTTTGACCATTGCTTTAATTGCAGTGGCTGGTAAGTGGCAAGAAACCTATAATCAATTTCATACATCATTATCTGATTTAATTTAAAATGAATATATAAAAGCTAATAACGAGACACGATGCATGCTTGAAAGACAACAGGTAAAGCATCGAAATATCAAGCAGGAAATAGAGTTGTGGGAAACAGAAAGGAAAAAACTTAATATGAAAACAGAAAAAGAAACAATGTGATCCAAACATTCAAAGTTAAATGAATTTAATAGTGCTGATACCAGCAAAAGTGGTCAACCATAAAGATAAACATTGTGGTGTCAGTGGACGAGTTCCCCCATGCCTCCTGCTGATACCTCTGGTCTATTTTATTTTTGGCTGGCTAAAATTGTTTCAGAGTAAAGCACTGGCCTCCCACCAGCTGCCATCTTTATCACCCAGAATGCCTCTCAGATTAATCCGAATCAGAAGCATTCTTAGCAAATATAGATAACTGGTGGCTAAAGATGAACGTTTGATCTGAGGCACTCCTTTTTGCCTCCCAAGGTAACCATTTTGTGAATGTGCACCTCCCATCCACGGCAACCATTTTTAGTAGCAGCTGTGATACTAAAGCAGAGTTTCCCAATCCCTTTCATAATAGCCGAGTAACCTAGGACCCCCTCTACATATGCATAAAAAGGCATTTTAATGGCATAAAGTAAACACATTAAAAACTGATTTTTCAAAATATTATAACCTAATATTTAACCTAATATTATAACGCTGAGGGAGGCCCGGAAGAAAAGAACGAGGAACCAGGCCTTCTCGGCAGTGGCCCCTCGCCTCTGGAACAACTTGCCAGTGGAGATCCACCTGGCTCCCTCTCTGGTGTGTTTAGAAGTACACTTAAGACATGGCTATTTAGGCACGCTTTCCCTCCTGCTGTACCTTAATATTTACATTTTTAAATCTTGGATTCTTGCATGTTTATTGGTTCCATTGCTTTTTAAATTTTGTAATGCCACCCAGAGTAGACCATTGGTCTCGATGGGCAGGGCATAAATCTAATAAATAAATACATAAATAATACAGGGGTCTCCAAACTATGGCCCGCACGTCACATCTGGCCTTCCTTGCTGTTTTATCCGGCCTGTGCCCTTCAGTGTGGGTGTGCTGTGCAGGTGGGCGGCCAGCCATGCGTATGTGTGCACAGACACGTTCCTATTCCTTTGGCCCTAAAAGAATGTTGAAAATATCTGGTGTGGCCCTCACAGTCGAAAGTTTGGAGATCCCTGACCTAATATATAAATATTAAGGTAATCATGAATAATTATGGGGGAGCCGTAAATCTGCCTCTACCAGATAAAACCTCCCTTGGGAAAAAAAAATCCCCTCAGGGAAGATCTCCTCAAGCCCAAATAAATGCCTCCCCCATAGCACCCATTTCCCACTCTCCCTGGTTCTTCTCCCTCACCTTTTTGCCCCTCTTGCCTTCCTCCCCAGTGACTCCCTGCCCAGGTCCCCTCTCCCTTCACTTCACCACCATGGCAACAGCCAGAAGAGCGGGAGACGCCGGGAAAGGTGCCCCCGCCATGGCAGTAACAACTCTTCAATCTTCCCACCACCCTGGGCGTCAGCATCCCAAGCGGGGGCACTGCATGCTTGCTTCATTCAGGCCTCTTTGTGCTGGGCTCACACTCGGGTCCAAAGGGCTGACATCAGCCCTCCTCCTGGATGCAGAGGGGCAGAGAGAAACAAACAAGAGCCGCTCTTTAGCAGGGGGCGGGAATGGTGCCTACGTGTAATAGGGAAATCTGCCCAAAGGATTATACCTAAGAAATTACCTAAGAACTCTAGGTTGCCGGCAATTCCAGTTCAGATTAAATTTATTTATCTGTGGGCCCAGAGAATTAAGATTCTCTGGGCCCACAGATAAATAAATTTATTATAAGATTTATATAAGATTTATTATAAGATTTATTATATTTAATATAATAAATATAAATATCATTGCAATTAAAAACTGTGGTGACCTCCCCCCCCCAAAAAAACACTTCAGTATAATAAATATACAAATAATTGCAACTAAAAATGATTATCACAACCCCCAGGTTGGGTACCTGTATATTAAAGGTATCCACTAGCCCCAGACATCCCAATTAAGAATTTCTGTTCGTAAACATGTACTTCTCCCCATGACATTAAGAGGATTAAAACTTTCTCCCTTTGATTGGGTTATGTCTATTCTGAAAAGACCAGCCAAATGGGCCACTGGTTAAGCAATTGCAAGCCACTTGCATCATGATTTTCTGAATTGTATTCTCAGACTTCCAGGAAAATTGTGACCTCCTAAAATTCATGCAGTTTTAATTGGTTTTCAGTTAAAAAACCAGCGCCCTGCCCACATTGTCCTCCACCTATTGATGCCAGCTGCCCGGATGGTTGGGTTGGGTACCAAGGAAAATGCTACTATATATCAGCAGACGAAAGAAACTGGACTGCCAGTGAGAAGCACTGTTCTTCATCTGGTGCCTCCTTAGCTGTCATTGATACCAAGCAAGAACTGGTAAGGAAAAGGTATGAATGTATCTTGACCAAGAGGTTGCTTATTTGAGACAAACAAGTACAAAATAGGAATTCATCTATAATTTCATACCTGAATATAGTAACAGATTCATAGTACTGTAGTTGTTGTTATGAAGATATAATTCACATGGGAACATTTGCAAAGTAATTAGGTCCCTGCCCCAAGGTGGTTACAGTCAACATTTCAGAAGTGGGAAAAACATCAAAAAAGAGTGAAAAACTTGTGTGTAGATAGTAAAGAATGATGTGTGCAGATCTGCCCAGGGAACTATGTGTTTTTTTTTCCAATTCCTGAATACCCAATATTTCAATCATTGTTCTTCTTTCACTCACACTTCCCATAAATCAGCAGTTTGCTAACAGGTTAGTTTCTTTTTATAGTAAAACACTGTAATTTTCAAAGGCAGTAGATCACAACCTTGGGTTGGTCCCTAGATATTTTTAGAGTGCAGCTCCCAGATGTCTTCACCAGTAGCTGTGCTGGCAAGGGCTTCTGGGAATTGCAGTCCAAGAACATCTGGGGACCCAAGGTTGCAAAACCACTGTTCTAAGGGAATCTGCATTGCTTTTGTTTCTACAAATTCTGAAAAAAGCAATTAATTGTTTATGTTTTGATGACTTCTTCTCACATATACCTGCCAGTGCAGCAGTCTGCTTCCATAGTAATCTCTTTTGTTAGGACTTTACTAGACCTCTAATTGGGTACTTCTGCTGGATGTTCAATATTTTTATTAAAAACTTGGATGAGGGAGTGCAGGGAATGCTTGTCAAATTTGCAGATGATACCGAATTGGGCGGAATAGCTATTACTCTAGAAGACAGAAACAAACCTCAAAATGACCTTGATAGGATGGAGCACTGGGCCGAAAGGAACAGAATGAACTTCAATAGGGATAAGTGCAAAGTCCTGCACCTTGGAAAAAGAAACCAATTGCATAGTTACAAGATGGGGGATACCTGGCTCAGCAAAACAACAAGGGAGAAGGATCTTAGAATGGTCATAGATCACAAGCTAAATATGAGCCACCAGTGTGATGTGACTACAAAAAAGGCTAATCCTATTTTAGGCTGCATTAATAGAAGTATAGTCTCTAAATCCAGTGAGGTGCTAGTCCACCTCTATTCAGCACTGGTTAGGCCTCACCTTGAGTATTGTGTCCAGTTCTGGACACCACACTTCAAGAAGGATGCTGACAAATTGGAAGAAGTTCAGAGGAGGGCGACAAGGATGATCTGAGGGCTGGTAACCAAGCCTTATGAGGAAAGGCCAAAAGAATTGGGCATGTTTAGCCTTGAGAAAAGATGATTGAGGGGTGATATAGCACTTTTCAAATATTTGAAAGGCTGTCATACAGAGGAGGGACAGGATCTGTTCTCGATCATCCCAGGGTGCAGGATACACAACAATGGGCTCAAGTTAAGGGAAGCCAGATTTCAGCTGAATATCAGGAAAAACATCCTAACTGTTAGAGCAGTATGACAGTGGAACCAGTTTCCTCGGGAGTTGGCGAGTGCTCCAACACTCGAGGCATTCAAGAAAAACTTAAATAATCACCTGGCAGATATGCTTTGATTGTATTCCTGCATTGAGCAGGGGGTTGGACTTGATGGCCCTGTAGGCCCCTTCCAACATCACTTTTCTATGATTCTATATTTGTGAAGAAATCCAGGAGGGTACTAATTTTTGATAGCTGTATCCTAGTGCTATCTATTCTAACGATCTAGTACTTTAGAGTGCCATGTACTGAGTATTTTCGCATATTGTTCTGTCTTGCACTCTTTCACATATTTAATACTGGTCAATCAATATTTTAGTGCTTTTATAAATGTAATATTTGCAAACTTAACATGGTGCATTTTTCTTTCTTTTTTTGTCTTTGCTATGTCTTTAATTGATGTTTCTAATTTATTCATTTTTGTTAGCTATCTTGGCCACCATTTTTGGTGGAAAAGTAGATGAAGGAAATGAAATACATCAATTAGTTGATTTTTCTTTTTCATAGGATTTTTGGGTGAACTTTACTGGTCCTTTTCATTACTGGATTGGCCTGTCAAGAGAAACAGCCCAGGCTTGGAAATGGCCTAATGGCACAGTGTTTGAAAATCAGTAAGTGACTTTAATTATTTGTTAGTCTGTTTAGCTTGTGAATTTAAATTATGAACGTTGTTTGTAGTGAGAAATAATTAATTTGTTAAAGACCAAAAAAGAGGAGGCTGCGGAGGGCACTTGTAGAATTAAAATACTAACTTCATCTCATATTTCCATCCTGCTAGCAAGACTGTGGGATGGTTCAAGAAGGGTTTGGACATCTGATATTGGAGTGCTTAGAGATCAATATTCCAAACCATTTTCAAAAAGAGGTGGGATATGGTTGAAAAGAGTCAAATTCTCTTCTCAACTAAAATCTGTCTGCAATGTACACTGAGCAGCTCACTTTACTTTTGCCAGGCAGGCCGGAGTTATTTTTCCTTTGTTGTGTGAATGTGGATGGGATCACAATTTCATAGCTATGTAGCAATGACAGAAATAATGATATTTGATATCCCTAAACAGGAGAATTCTTGCCTTTCTCAGTTTTGGTGGGAACTATGTGAGAAAATATATGTTATGTTTACTCTAACCCTGCAGGAGTCAGTAGAATGCCAATAAAACACTGTTATTGATGCTTGTGTTCCAGGTTTGATGTCCGAGGAGAAGGCAACTGTGCCTACATAAATAACAAAGGTCTGAGTAGTAGCCGGTGTACTACACCAAATAACTTCCTCTGTAGCCAGGAAGATGCTTGCACCAGGAGGAAAAAACACACCATAGCCAGAAGGAGTACGTTGTGATCAACATTTGTCTGAGGAAGAAATCTTTGAATATTCAGAGATACAGAATGCCTTCGACTGTCAGATTTTTTCATAACTGAACAGAAGATGCTTAAGCCCCATTGCTGTTTTTTCCTGCTTTTACCCTCATTCGAGAATATAAAGGATATGTCCCCCACTCCATCCCTTTTTAAAGTTTGTCAGAATGGGAACAGGTCAGAGCATACATTCCATCAACCATGTAAAAAATATTCCATATGCTTCAGGAGCTCCTTGGAAGGAAGGATAATAAAGGTAAAGGTAAAGGTTCCCCTTGACAATTTTTGTCCAGTCGTGCCCGCCTCTAGGGGGCGGCGCTCATCCCGCTCTTCAAGCCATAGAGCCAGCGTTTGTCCGAAGACAATCTTTCCGTGGTCACATGGCCAGTGTGATTTAGACACGGAACGCTGTTTACCTTCCCACCGAGGTGGTCCCTATTTATCTACTCGCCTTTGCATGCTTTCGAAGCGCTAGGTTGGCGGGAGCTGGGACAAGCAACGGGCACTCACTCCGTCGCGTGGATTCGATCTTACGACTGCTTGGTCTTCTGACCCTGCAGCACAGGCTTCTGCGGTTTAGCCCACAGCGGCACCACGTCCCTGCTAGGAAGGATAATAATGTAGCCTAATCATAAGAGTAACAGTAGTAGTTGTTGTGGCAGTAATAACACTTCAGTTTGTGTTTAGAGATTATTTTCAGTGAATCATAGTGCAAGGCTGAGAGATTCTGGAGCAGGAGTCCTCTGTAAATTATTTTTGCTTGAAGTGAAAATATGTGCCTTAGTATATAAGGGGAGAAATTCAACGTTCTCCTTTTCTGAGTTTTCCATACATTCTTTGATTCCTATTAGAAAACTAATACCAGAGAACTTTACATGGCCATGAGATTTTTCATTTATTTTCCAAAAATTTTTTTAGAGAAAAATGATTATGCAATTTTTTTAAAGCATGATGGATATGTTTCAGACAATGTGTTCATATATTTGTTCCCCCAACATGGAAAAAGCTGTAAGAGTAAAAACTGAAACCAATGGCAATCGCTCAGAAAATGAGACTGGGGAAATATCATACGTATTCACTGAATATTGATTCAGTTCCTCCCAAAGTTTTTTTCTTCAGGTCTTTTTCTGGGAATGAGTGGTTTACGTCTGCTTGATATTATGGTACAGTGGACCAGAGACATAATTTACTTTGTTTACTTTGACTAATATTTATATGAGTTTTTTTATTGTTTTTTAGTCTAATTCCCATAAAGCCCACCCAAAGCAAGAGAAACATGGTACTTATTCAGGTAATCAAAGAAAAACAATCCTAGCTGAGTGGACTAACTCAACATGGATTGTTATTTTGGTTTCATTGATTACCTAAAGCAGCAAAACCAAAGAGGTTTTCTTTTGCAATTCAGCTGTTTATGACAAACAGAAGAAAATAAAACATTAAAAATGTAAACAGTGCATTCAGGTTGTAATTGTCTGAATAAACTGTACTTTTGTTATGCAAAACACACTAATTTTATGTCAAACTGAGTTATACATAATGCACTTCGTACTTCTGAGGTAATGAAGTTAATTTCAGATTGTTAAGGGTGCAGCTGCTAATATTTTATTTTTTATTTAAATGTATATCTCGCCCATTCAGTGATCATGCCACTACTGTACTCTGGGCGACTTACAAAATTTCTTTATTTTTATGTAACTTATATGCTGCCCACACTACCCAAAGGTCTCTGGGCGGCTTACAACAATTATATAAAACATACAGCTAAGAAACCATATTAAAAGAAACTAAACAAAGCCCCATCACATGTTATTATTTTCACATGTTACTATTTCCCCCCCTCAGAATTTCTGCTTCATTCCTCTTAAAAAATTATATTGAAAACAACATAAACCAAACCAAAAACACTTCTATAATGTATTACATTAATTTATCTTAAACATATTACTTCACCCATGCCATCTTCATCCTCAGGGCTAGGTTCTGCTTTTAATATTCTTACATTTCATTCTGCCCAATTTGTTGCCAGAGACACATTGATTCTTCTCCCGGTGTATCCTCCCTCCCATACCAAAAAAAAGTATTCCAGAAATAAATTCCATATTTTTAAAGCCATTGCTTTTCATAAGCCTCTTCTTAACTTCATTTCACAAGTCACTTCATCATTAATTTTAACAATTATAACTGAATCCCTGAACCCCATTTTAGCAGATAATTTTAATATTTTTTATGTTGTCATGTTTTAATCTTTTATTTGTATATCATTTATTGTTTGATTCATCTTTTATATTTAACTTATTTTGTTTTTAAACTGTGTGAATTTTAATGTTGTGAGCCACTTTGGGTCCGTTGTTGGGAGAAATACAGCATATAAATAAAACTAATAATAATAATAAATTGCGACATCCCACATTTCTCTCTATTATTCCTCAATGTTAAATTGGTTATCACTTTCCCAATTCTTTGCAAATAATAACCTTGCTGCTGTGACCATTATAGTAATTAGATCAGGGGTCTCAAACATGCGGCCTGCGGGATGATAGTTTGTGGCCCCCACCTTAATATGAAAGTTTAAGGAGCGGGAGCGGTGGCGGCACCTGCTTGGCAAGCGCGGGGCATCCTCCCCACATCGTAGAGGCTGGGTCCCACCTCCCCCCCACTGAAGCGCCCACGTGTCCAGAAGGAGAGCTGTCTCTCTCTCTGCCTGGCAGTTTTCTCCCTCAGGGGTTTGGTGCCCCCAGGGTTTCTGCTTTTAGGTATCTCTTCCCCCCCCCCCATTCTTCGTGGGTCACCTGGCGAGGCTGCTGCTGCTGTCACCTCGTCCTCTCTGTGGTTGAGGTGAAGGAGGGGCCCCGCTCGCAACCTGGCTGCGCGCTTCTCCTTCCTCCCACCTGGCGCTCCTCCACTCCCTGCCCAGACGTGCAATAAAATAAATGCAAACTTCTAAACCTAGGGAAAAATGAACCAAATGCACAGTTAGAAGATGGCCGATACTTGGCTTAGTAATACTACGAGTGAGATTGATCTTGGATTTGGAACAGTTCACAAGCTGAAGAGGAGCAAGCAGTGTGATGCAGCTGCAAAAACGACCATTGCTATTTTAGTCTGCATTATTAGAAGTATAGTCTCTAAATCACGTGAAGTACTGGTTGTTACATACAGCACTGATGTTACCTGTCTGTCATGGGTTTGGAGGGAAAGTTCCATCCTATGGGGAGTGGAAGGCGGGACATCAGGAGGAGGGGCTGTACTGTATAAATAGGTGATGCCTGTGTGGTGAGAACACACACTAAAGGAGATGCTGAGGGACACTGGGTTGTGACGAAGCAGCAGCTGGGAAGAAGAAGCTGTTGTGGGAGTCTGTGTGTCAGACAGGGTACTACTGTGTGTCAGAGTACCAACCTGATAGGTTCAGGCAATGTTCCTGTAAAAAAGGCAAATGCAATTTTAGAATGCATGAACATAAATATATAAGCTCCAAATCCTATAAAGTCCTAGTCCCCCTCTATTCAGCATGGATTAGGCCTCATCTAGAGTCCTGCTTCCAGTTCTGGACACCATACTTTAAATAGGATGCAAACAAAACGGAACAGGTTCAGAGGAGGATAACAAGGATGATCAAGGAGCTAGAAACAAGCTCTACGAGGAAAGACCGAGAAAACTGGGCATGTGTAGCCTTAAGAACACAGATGTGAGATATGATAGCACTTTTCAAATACTTGAACGATTATTATACAGAGGAGGGGCAGGATCTGTTCTTCTTCATCTTAGAGTGCAGGACATATAATACTGTGGTGCCCCGCTTGACGCTTACCTCACACAATGTTGCAATTGCTTAATGATGACTTTTGTGTGATCGCAAAACGATGGTTCCAATGAGTTTTTTTTCTTGATGTCGATTAGGAGCCTGGTTTGCGAACCATTTGTTCACTAAACGACTGTTTCTCCGGCTACGAAAAATGGTTTCCCTTCATAAAATGGCTTCCCTCCCTTCTCAAAATGGCTGCTTTCTAGACCCCTGCTTCGGAAGACAGCTGATTGGTGGTTCTCTATGGGCAATCGTCACTGGACGATGAGGTATTTCCCCATTGGAACGCATTGACCGGTTTTGAATGCATTCCAATGGTTTTTCCCCCCCGCTTGACAACGATTTCGCTTAACAGCAATTTTCCTGGAATGGATTATCGTTGTCAAGCGGGGCACAACTGTAATGGACTCAAGCAACAGGAAGCCAGATTTAGGCTATCAGGGAAAACTTCCTAACTGTTAGAGTAGTACGACAGTGGAACCAATTACCTGTGGAATGCTGGAAGCATTCAAGAGAAATTTGCACAACCATTGTCAGATGTGCTATGATGTGGAGTCCTGCATTGAGCAGGAGTTTGGACTCAATGGCCTTATAGGGTAAGGGAAACCTCCCTGGTTACACCCTGGCTTCTCTTAAGTGAGCTAGACAAAACGTAGAGTATAAGCAAAATTTAGGAATATAGTAAAGCTGGCAAAAAAAAAGCCACAACAAAATGTTCAGTAATCCAAATGACAAGGCCTTTGATAAAAAAACATTATGGGTTTATACAGAATCAAGTTCACCAACAAAATTAAAACAGCTTTTTTCTTTTTCTGGCAGTTCATCCCCACCTCTAGTTACGATGGTATCAGGATCCACACCCTGGAAGTCTCAACGATCCTCTGTCACTTTAACAGCTGTAATGCCTTGCATAGAAGCCTTCTGAAGAGAGCACAAAGCAATTCTCTGTGGCTTGACCTTCAATTCTAGCTGGAGGCAACATTTTTTGCCGCAGCCTACAATAATAGTTGATGATGATGGATAACCTCGGCCTCTCCCTCTGCTTTGCTCAGCTGACTCAGGATCAATTCAATGCATACCTGCTCCTAGTAGATCTTGCCTGGGGAAGCAAAACTCTTCTTCCAATGATCACCCTCCCCATGCTTCCCATTCATCCACCTCTGGATCCAAATACCATGGCTCCTGAGTGTCAATTACTCAACCCACTGGCCTGATAATTTTCACGTTGAGTTGCGCAGTGGTTTTTGGCTTTCTAATTGTCAGTCTCCCACAATTCTTTTTAATGTGTCCCACATCGCCACACTCAAAGCATTTAAGGTGGAGCAGATGTTTAAACAACCCAATTTGCATCTCCCTGCTGACCCCTCCAGCTCTCTGCACAATTCCTCCCTCTTTTGCAACAAACTCTCTCGGATGTGATAAGCTGCTAGAACTAACCCTTGACTCTTTCTCAACAGCTTCTCCAGGAGTGGAGAATTGCTCCTGGTCCTTCATGGGATACATCAGGTTCTGTTCCTGCATTTCTTGGGCTGCCTGGCAAAGAATCTTTCCAGGATGTACTCCCATTTTGATAAGGGAGGGGGCTAACTTTGGGATGACTGACCATCTCTCAATTCCTCCTCACTATCCATCTGCCGTCTTTCATTACAGCCACTAATGCTAGCTTGCACTTGCATTCCAACTGCATATATCACTCCAGCTCTCATACCATGACTGCCCCTTCCAACTCAATTATTCTATGATTCCATCTTCAAACATTTGAAAAGCTGCCACATAAAACATGGTGCAAGCATGTTTCTCTAGCTCCAGGGGACAGGGTCTGAAATAATGGATTCATTACAAGATAGGAGATTTTGCCCAAACATTAGGAAGATCTTGTTTAGCAGCAGAGCTTTTCAACAGTGGCTTGGGATTTTTCTCAGAGGGTGCTAGACTTTCCTTCTTTGAAGATTTTTAAGCACAGGCTGATGGTAGATACCTTCAGCACTCATGTTTTTACACAAAATATGAACAGCAGAGCTATGTACAGCAGACTAAACAACACCCTTATCTGTAAAATAAATAGACAGCACTTCTTGCAGCAACATATAAAGCTCCATATTCCACTCTAGTGTGCAGCACTTAAATAGCGTGACACAACCAATCACCAGCATTATCATGCAATGTCTTCTCCCAGACATTATATCATGTCCAATACACATTTCAGGGCTGACATCATCTACATGTGCTAACCTTGTAGCTGCACACCTGATACAAAATGTATGTCTAGAAGAACACTCTGGTTTATGTACAAAGACTAAATTCTACTTTATGAGCCATAATATCCTGACAACCTCTCTTGTGGATTTCCTGTTTTAGTGGTGAGCTGGACTCTGTGCCTCTTGAAGTCCCTTCCAACTCTATAATTCTATAATTCCAGACAGCATGAAAGCAAGCAAAGACAGGTTTGGGATGTTGCTCCTCCTCTTTCAAGTCATCTCTGATTCCAAAGGGACCAGGGTTCAGGCTTCTCCCATAGTTCACAACGGGTTCTTGAAGATAATTATGCCTATGGGACAGAGTTTGTACATGTGTTAGAGATATTTCTTATAGGGCCTTTCAGCCTGTGGTGAAAAGTAGATTATAGCTTAACTCCATTTTGTCCTGATCATCCCTAGACCTACCATGTTTTTGCTATTCCAAATGTTGCTCGGCTGTCCCAAAATGTGGACAACTAGATATTAGTAGTCTGCTTCTCTCAGGAACAATATTTTTAATGTTACTACAATTTTTTTCCCCTTGTACAAGTATGCTTATGCAAGAAAGATTAGCTCTCCATGGAAAAGGGTCTCTAAAAGTGATATATTGAGTTAAATTGTCCCACTATGTGAAGTGGCCCTTCGGATTTCTGATAAAAAAAGCATTCTGATTTTTTATTTAAAAAAACTTGCTAATTAGCGGGGAAAATAGGCAGTGTTCAAGCATATGCAAGATCCAAGTTACAGTGGTGCCTCGCATAGCGATCGCTCCATATAGCGATGAAATCGCTTTGTGACCCTATTTTTGCGATCGCAAAAGCGATCGCTTTGCGATGGCCCCCATGGGGAAAATTCGCTTTGCGATGAGCGCGCAGAAGCAATCATCACAAAGCCCCCATTTTCGGCCAGCTGATCGGCAGTTCCAAAATGGCCGTCGGGTAAACAAAATGGCCGCCCGCCGTGTTGCCTTGCTTATGAGGCACCGAAAATGGCCGCCGCAATGGAGGATTTTCACATAAGGTTAGTTTTTAAGCCCATAGGAACGCATTAAACATGTTTTAATGCATTTCTAAGGGCTTTTTAATATCGCTTAGCGATGTTTTTGGTTAGCAGCGATTTTTGCTGCACGGATTAACATCGCTAAGTGAGGCACCACTGTATATCTTCCATAGGCTGTCATGGGCCCCTAAACAACATTTCTACCTCTCAGTTATGGTAAAAGATATGACCCCTTCAGTTGAGTTAATATAAGATTCACCTACTAGTGTAGCTAACCTTTTTCGTGTTGAAAGAAAGATGGTGACATATTGTCCTTGGCCTCAGGCAGGAAAACATTTTAGGCTGTCTATGCTGATTTTTTTTTTTACGCAAATGCTGTGTTTTTATGTGCACTTTTCCCTCTCATATAATTTCAATTTGAAGCATTGTCTTATTTACAATTGGGATTTTGACTTCTTGTTCACTGCTCTCGGTGGTGGCAGGGTGCAAATTTCTACAAGGAGAAATGCAAGGGAGGGAGGGAGGGAGGGAAGGAAGGAAGGAATACATGCACAATACTCCGAGTATCTCAGTTGCTTACATTGTAGGGCTTTGAAACGGGTGTAAAGCTTGTCTGATCAGCTGACAGGTGGTTTGCTGCAGATCCAGGGCTCCTGCCATACGCAGCTGGAGCTGGCAATCCCCTCATGATTCACATAAGCACATGCTCCTCTTCCACGAATGTGAAGTCTGCAGAAGAAGAAATCATCCTCACCATCCATCATCTAAAAAATTCATAGAAGCAGGAGCTAGTATAAAACCATGCAAGAGGGAAGGTATATGAAAAGGAGGTCAGGATCCCTATAGCTTTGATCGTTACTTCAAAGGGGAAAGTTCAGCAGCTATACCTTTTAAGGCAAGCGACACAGGCTGAAATGTCCTCCATCACACAATGCTAAAGGGGCAGAAGGCCTGTCCTCTGTTTCATCCGGCTGCCCTACCAGGTGGCAGAAAAGAAACCCTGAATATTGGAGGGGCAAGCTAAACTTAAAAAGCAAAAACCAAACCAAACCAAAAAAAACCCCACAATGTGGGTGATCACGGAGCAAAGTAAGGCTAATTGCCTTAGAGAAAGTACAAAGGAGTCGACAAGCAGATGGAGCCTAAAGGCAACGCCCTGAGAGCTCTTTTATTTACTTAGCATAATTTACATAGCGTGTTGTGAGAGAGACGTACTAGTTACCTACTTGACTTTACTTTTTATTTTAATTTTCTGTTTATACTTTTCCATCTTGAATAATACTAATATTATTGATTTAAATTGTTGTTTTAATTGTTTTTATGATATTTTACTGTAAACCGCCCAGAGTTGACCTAAATGGGTTGGATAAAAAGCTAATAAATAAATAAATAAATATGCAGCTCCTAGGGATGTGTGTGTGCACAGGGAGTGGAGGAGCGCTCAGATTGGGAGGAGGTAACAAGCAAGGTAGCACAAGGCTCAGTCCAGGGCTCAATCCTCTCCAACATTTTATTAATGATTTGAATGAGGGGGTACAAGGAATATTTATCAAATTTGTGGGGAACACAAAATTAGGTGGAATAGCTAATACCTCAGAAAACGAAAAATTAATTTTTAAAAGATTTTGATAGGCTTGAGCACTAGGCTGAAAACAACAGAATGAAATAAATGCAAATTTCCAAATAGGATCCTAGTTACCTAATCATAACTAGGACGGGCTAAAATAACTCTTTGATCTTATGCTCTACCTCTAAGTGAAAGGGCAGAATGAGGGCTTACCCCACCCGCTGGCAGCTGCCACTTCCTGCAAGGAGTGTGTGCAGATCACTGGAACAGAGTGCAGCTACAACATTTAGGCAGATGTTCACCACACCACAAAGCAAATGAAAAGGAAAAAAAATGCCAGTACACTCAGGTCATCATAAAAACAATTTGCAGCATCTAAAATTAAGACTAAAAAGCTAAGAGCTTTATTCACTTGTTTGGAGTTTCGTTCTTCCTTTAAAGACCGTATTTTAAACAAAATATTTGAACTGGTTCTTTGTACAGGAAACAAATGTTTGAAATTTACTTGTACTTAGTGTAGTACCTGCCTGGGATGATAAAGTGCAGTTCACCACAAGGGAGAGGACTAGTTATAGTAAGTGATAATAACCTTTCATATATCTGGAACTTTCGGTATCACCTGGCAGGACAAAGTTCCAAATAGAGTAGTCCTAGAACAAGCTGGAAGTTTAGCATGTATACATTACTGAATCAGCGGCGTCTACATTGGCTTGGGCACGTTGTGAGAATGGCTGATGGTCGGATTCCAAAAGATCTCCTGTATGGAGAATTAGTGTGGGGAAATTGCCCCAGAGGGAGACGACAAGGAGATCTGAAGGCCTCAGGAATGGACCTCAACAGATAGGAAACTTTGACGTCTGAGTGTTCAACCTGGAGGCAGGCGGTACAGCATGGCCTCTTCCAATTCGAAGAGACCCTTGTACAGCAGGCCGAGGCAAAGAGGCAGTCCCGAAACGAGCAAAATCAGAGAGCTGGACAGGGGACAGATTGTATTTGTCTTCAGTGTGGAAGGGATTGTCACTCTCAAATTGGCCTTCTCAGCCACACTAGACACTGTTCAAGACCTCCATTCAGAGCACGTTACCATAGTCTCTTGACTGAAGGATGCCTAACAAAACCTGGAACTCCCCTTCTTGGAGGCACATCTTAACATGGAGAAAGAGTTTGAGTTTGTCAGTGAAGCTCAAAGTAATCCTATAAGGAAGCCAGACTCAGTCTGGACTCCCAGCAGGGTCACCCAAGGAGGAATGGTCACAGCTGAGACACCAGACTCAGATACATCTGCTCTTTTCAAGGCAGCTACTGGGCAGCAATGCCAGCTTCTATGCAGACCAGAGGACTCTCCAGCACCACGATTCAAAAGCATCAATTCTTCGGCGGTTGAAGGAAATCAACCCCGAGTGCTCACTGGAAAGACAGATCCTGAAGCTGAGGCTCCAATACTTCGGCCATCTCATGAGAAGAGAAGACTCCCTGGAAAAGACCCTGATGTTGGGAAAGAGTGAAGGCAAGAGGAGAAAGAGATGCCAGAGGACGAGATGGTTGGACAGTGTCATCGAAGCGACCAACATGAATTTGACCCAACTTCGGGAGGTAGTGGAAGACAGGAGGGCCTGGCGTGCTCTGGTCCATGGCGTCACGAAGAGTCGGACACGACTAAACAACAACATGCAGACCAAACAAAGGTCAGCTTGATTGTCACTGTTGTTCCCTCCTCCATGAGTAACACATTCAGTTACTGCTACTGCCCCGATCCCCATTGGAACAATCCATTCTCTTCTACTGACACAGCCATGGTATTGAATTTTTAAAAATGTCATTTAAAAAAAACAGATAGTTTCCCTAAACTAAAAAGAAAAACTAATTCAACAGCTGTTAAAACAGCTCAAGAAACCTTGAGCTCCTCAAATCATGCACCACCTTTCTCCTCTACTCCACTGTTTCCATTGAAAAAGACAATTCTTATAAAAGCATTCAGATTTCTCAAAAATCTCCATACACATTCTGAATATCTTTCCCTGGGTTTTGCTGAGAATCTGCAACAGCTTCTCTGGTTTCTGGATTTTGACATCTGTTTTCCTCAATTATGCAGAAGAGGGACTCACATGTTGTTGAAAATGACACCGTTGATCCATCTCCAGGCCTCTGTTTCTTCATTCCTTTTCAGGCCAATCCAGTGATCGGCAGACGTTTTGTAGCGTCTCAAGAAATCCTTTGCACAGAAAAGAAGCATACTCACTTTACCAACAACAGTAAATCCTGGTCAATCCTGTCTTCTTCTTTTTTTCTTTTTTTTTCCTTTTACAAGAAAGATGTTAGCTTGAAGAGAAACCCCGAACATAAGATCCCACTCTGAATTTAAGACCTTATTGAGACAGGAGGATGCAAAAAAAGAGAAAAAAAACAAACCTGCAACAGCCCTTCACAGGAGATTTTAAACTACACACCAATATCATTAACTAATGCTGTTGCCCCCAATGAATCCACATTTACACGGCTAACACCATAGGTGTGACAGATGGATGTGAGATTTTGTGAGTTTTTTTTCCTTAACCTGTTGAGAAGTTGTATTTCTGGACGTAAACCTCCCCAGGTATGCATGTGGCTGAAAAACCTCACTAAGAATCACAAGGTCGAAAGGTCCACTCACCTAACCAAGGTCAGCTGGTGGGAAACACGCTGCTGCCCCACATGGTTGGACTCACCAGCTCTTCTTGGGAATCAATGACAGCCAAGGAGGCATCGAAGGCAGAGCAGTTCTTCCTGCTGAACTCCCAGTCTCCTTCTGCTTCTGCAAAATAGTAGCATCTCTTTCGGTATCCAATCCAACCATCAGGACAACTGTGTACTGGAGCAGTGGGAGAACACAGCTGTGCCTCTCTTCTTCTCTCTAGTGAAAAGTATTAAGAAGTGAGACAGATTAATATTTTTATCAATGCTACATCTAGGACAGTTTGTGTAGAGAAATTTGACCTCTCAACATATGTAGATAAACAAAAAACCTGGTTCATTCACTCCTTCTATTTTTAATTGTAATTTAATTTTAACTCATTTTTAAATTTTTGCCCATCTCCAGTAGATACGCTTTTAAAATTCTATACCATAAGTCTCATTCTGTATGGAACTGGCAAGAAAACATAACTCCCAAGACCTAAACTGACCTGTCCAGATACTGCATTTATTGAATTTATATCCCGCCCATCTAGTCAATAGACTACTCTGAATTGCTAAGAGAGATAAAACTTTCTCTAGCTTGCTGGTTAAGGTGCTCTGAAAGTCCTCCATGGCAGACAGAGTGTGTCTATACAACAGTTACATCTATTTGATATCACTCCATAGTCCTTTGCCTGCAGTACTGCAGTTTAACAACTGCAGCATAAGACTCCTGTACTGTATGGGATCCTTTAATTTGCAGTTTGGTGAAGAATAATAATTTTGAGCTGTCAAGTCATGTCCAACTTATGGTGGCCCTTTCCAGTGCTTCTTAGGTGTAGAGTACAGGCATGCCCCGCTGGACAATTGCCCCGCTGTACGACGAATCCGCTTTACGTCGACGTTTTTGCGATCGCTTTTGCCGATTCTTCACAAAATGATGTTTTTTAATAGCTGATCGGCGGCTCTCAAAATGGCCAAAGGCTGTCAAAATGGCCCCCCGCTGTTTTCTAGGATGGATTCCTCGCTTTACAGGCAACGAAAATGGCAGCCGTATGGAGGATCTTCACAAAACGAGCAGGTATTCAGCCCATTGGAATGCACTGAGCGATTTTCAATGCGTTTCAATGGGTTTTTTTATTTAGTTTGACGACGTTTTCGCTCTACAGCGATTTTGCTGGAACGAATTAACATCATCAAGCGAGGCACCACTGTACTCAAAAGTGGTTGACTATTTCCTTCTTTTGGGGGTGTCCGGGGACAGTGTATCCTGCCCAAGGCTACACAGGCTGAATCTTCTCCTGGGAAGTACCTAGAATTCTGTGACAGGGAACTCTAACGTACAACCTTGAGTCACAGCGGAATGTTGTAAGGCCAATGTCTTTAATTTTTGACACAGAGAATTGGAGGCTGCTAAAGTGGACAAAGGAGAGACGTGGTGACGCTGTGGGTTAAACTGCAGAAGCCTCTGTGCTGCAATGCCACCCAGAGTAGACCATTGGCCTAGATGGGCGGGGTAAATAAATAAATAAATAAATGGAAGGTGGGAAGACCAGCAGTCATAAGATCAAATCCACACAACGGAGTGAGCTCCCGTCGCTTGTCCCAGCTCCTGCCAACCTAGCAGTTTGAAAGCACATAAAAATGCAAGTAGATAAATAGGTACCACTTTGGTGGGAAGGTCACGGCGTTCCGTGTCTAGTCATGCTGGCCAGGTGACCACGGAAACTGTCTAAGGACAAAACTGGCTCTATGGCTTGGAAACAGGGATGAGCACTACCCCCTAGAGTCAGCCATGACTGGACTAAATGTCAAGGGGAACCTTTACCTTTTACTTTTAAAAAAAGTGGACAAAGCTATCTGTGAAGTGCTGGGCACCAAGTAGCCACAAGCTGCTTCCATGATTTCCATTCCACAGGTAGAAAATGAAACAGGATACTGCCCCAAGTCACTCACTGAATTACAAATGCTAGAATTCCTTAGGCACAACCCAGGATGACAGTTAAAATGAAATCAAAGTGCTATTATGTGTGTAGTGTAGATAACGCCTGGTTTGCAGATCCACAGAAAGCATGGGTGGTTATTCCTGTCCATTAGGGAAAAAGACAACAGCTTCTAGAGAACCTGGAAGCCTTCTGATGATTTTGTGATGCTTTAATCAAATTAAACGAAAGTATCACTTTACTGTTCATTGGGACTTAAGCACTTATCTCAAATAGTCAGGAAACTGCCAGTCTTAAATGTTTACATGTTGCATTGACATTGTTCCACTATTGTAGGAAGTCAAGAATGTATTGCAACTTTAGGAGATGATGGTGTTGCTTTGAGCAGTGAACTGTTTAGGAAGAGCCACCTTGGAAATTTTAAATGGCATCTTTAACTCTCAGTTTATGCAGGCAAAGACTATGAACAGAGAAAAAGAAAAATATGTTCCCAAAACTTATACTACAAACAGTTTCTGTGGGTTTGGCAGAAAGGTAAAGCTAGAGTTAAACTGATAGAAGAAAGACGATCAATGCAGGTCTTTGCTTACCTGATATTAAAACCACACTTAAAATGATGATTGGGATGAGAAAAACTGCATTGCATATCAAGCTCACAACTGTCCACAAAGGTGCTCTCCGTTTCTCACAACACTGAAACCCTGTAAGAGGAAACAAGGTATTGATGCTGTTTGATTTCAGAAAATCTATTGCAAAAACTCATATAATTCACAACGCACATCTCAGGGCACCAGCTTAAGCCCCAAAGTGTTGCTCTGTTTCTCCAGGTCCCCAGTGACACATCTCAGGGACAGCATCAGTGTAGGAAGTGAAAAACGGATGATTGTGAGTAACGTACTTTGAAAGGACCAATTTCTACCCATTCCTGCTACTGCCAGGATTCCCTCTCCTTCATGGGTTGCTGCCTTGTCGTGGCGAAGGGGCTTGAGTAACTCAGAGAAGCTATGGGCTATGCCGTGCAGGGACACACAAGACGGACAGGACATAGGGGAGAGTTCCGACTAAACGCAATCCACCTGGAGTAGGAAATGGCAAGCCACTCCAGTATCTTTGCCAAGAACGCCCCATGATCAGAAACAAAAGGCTAAAAGATATGACGCTGGAAGATGGGCCCCTCAGGTCGGAAGGCGTCCAACATGCTACTGAGGAAGAGCGGAGGACAAGTACAAGTAGCTCCAGAGCTAATGAAGTGGTTGGGCCAAAGCCGAAAGGACGCTCAGCTGTGGACGTGCCTGGAAGTGAAAGGAAAATCCAATGCTGCAAAGAAGAATACTGCATAGGAACCTGGAATGTAAGATCTATGAACGTTGGGAAGCTGGAGGTGGTCAAACAGGAGATGGCAAGAATAAACTTTGACATCCTGGGCATCAGTGAACTAAAATGGACAGGAATGGGCGAATTCAGCTCAGATGATTATCATATCTACTATTGTGGGCAAGAATCCCGTAGAAGGAATGGAGTAGCCCTCATAGTCAACAAAAGAGTGGGAAGAGCTGTAATGGGATACAATCTCAAAAATGATAGAATGATGTCAATACGAATCCAAGGCAGACCTTTCAACATCACAATAATCCAAGTTTATGCACCAACCAGCATTGCTGAGGAGACTGAAATTGAACAATTCTATGAAGATTTACAACACCTTCTAGAACTGACACCAAAGAAAGATGTTCTTCTCATTCTAGGGGACTGGAATGCTAAAGTAGGGAGCCAAGAGATAAAAGGAACAACAGGGAAGTTTGGCCTTGGAGTTCAGAACGAAGCAGGACAAAGGCTAATAGAGTTTTGTCAAGAGAATAAGCTGGTCATCACAAACACTCTTTTCCAACAACACAAGAGGCGACTCTATACATGGAAATCACCAGATGGGCAATATCGAAATCAGATTGATTATATTCTCTGCAGCCAAAGATGGAGAAGCTCTATACAGTCAGCAAAAACAAGACCTGGAGCTGACTGCGGTTCTGATCATCAGCTTCTCATAGCAAAATTCAAGCTTAGACTGAAGAGATTAGGAAAAACCACTGGGCCACTCAGGTATAATCTAAACCAAATCCCTTATGAATACACAGTGGAAGTAAAGAACAGATTTAAGGAACTAGATTTGGTGGACAGAGTGCCTGAAGAACTTTGGATAGAGGCTCGTAACATTGTCCAGGAGGCAGCAACGAAAACCATCCCAAAGAAAAGGAAATGCAAGAAAGTAAAGTGGCTGTCCAACGAGGCCTTAGAAATAGCAGAGAGGAGAAGGGAAGCAAAATGCAAGGGAGATAGGGAAAGTTACAGAAACTTGAATTCAGACTTCCAAAGAATAGCAAGGAGAGACAAGAGGGCCTTCTTAAATGAACAATGCAAAGAAATAGAGGAAGATAACAGAAAAGGAAAGACCAGAGATCTGTTCAGGAAAATTGGACATATTAGAGGAACATTTTGCGCAAAGATGAACATGATAAAAGACAAAAATGGGAGGGACCTAACAGAAGCAGAAGACGTCAAGACGAGGTGGCAAGAATACACAGAGGAATTATATCGGAAAGATTTGGATATCCCGGACAATGCAGACAATGTAGTTGCTGACCTTGAGCCAGACATCCTGGAGAGTGAAGTCAAGTGGGCCTTAGAAAGCCTGGCTAACAACAAGGCCAGTGGAGGTGATGGCATTCCAGTTGAACTATTTAAAATCTTGAAAGATGATGCTGTTAAGGTGCTACATTCAATATGCCAGCAAGTTTGGAAAACTCAACAGTGGCCAGAGGATTGGAAAAGATCAGTCTACATCCCAATCCCAAAGAAAGGCAGTGCCAAAGAATGCTCCAACTACCGTACAATTGCACTCATTTCGCACGCTAGCAAGGTTATGCTCAAAATCCTGCAAGGTAGGCTTCAGCAGTATGTGGACCGAGAACTCCCAGAAGTACAAGCTGGATTCCGAAGAGGCAGAGGAACTCGAGACCAAATTGCTAACTTGCGCTGGATTATGGAGAAAGCCAGAGAGTTCCAGAAAAATATCTACTTCTGCTTCATTGACTATGCGAAAGCCTTTGACTGTGTGGACCACAGCAAACTATGGCAAGTTCTTAAAGAAATGGGAGTGCCTGACCACTTTATCTGTCTCCTGAGAAACCTATATGTGGGACAGGAAGCAACAGTTAGAACTGGTCATGGAACAACTGATTGGTTCAAAATTGGGAAAGGAGTACGGCAAGGCTGTATATTGTCCCCCAGCTTATTTAACTTATATGCAGAATACATCATGCGGAAGGCTGGACTGGAAGAAACCCAAGCCGGAATTAAGATTGCCGGAAGAAATATCAACAACCTCCGATATGCAGATGATACCACTCTTATGGCAGAAAGTGAGGAGGAATTGAAGAACCTTGTAATGAGAGTGAAAGAGGAGAGCGAAAAAATGGTCTGAAACTCAACATCAAAAAAACTAAGATCATGGCCACTGGTCCCATCACCTCCTGGGAAATAGAAGGGGAAGATATGGAGGCAGTGTCAAATTTTATCTTCCTGGGCTCCATGATTACTTCAGATGGAGACAGCAGCCCTGAAATTAAAAGGCGCCTTCTTCTTGGGAGGAAAGCGATGACAAATCTTGACAGCATCTTGAAAAGCAGAGACATCACCTTGCCAACAAAAGTCCGAATAGTCATAGCTATGGTTTTTCCTGTCGTGATGTATGGAAGTGAGAGCTGGACCATAAAGAAAGCTGACCGCCGAAGAATTGATGCCTTTGAATTGTGGTGCTGGAGGAGGCTCTTGAGAATCCCCTGGACTGCAATGAGAACAAACCTATCAGTTCTAAAGGAAATCAACCCTGAGTGCTCACTGGTAGGACAGATCCTGAAGCTGAGGCTCCAGTACTTTGGCCATCTCATGAGAAGAAAAGAGTCCTTGGAAAAAACCTTGATGTTAGGAAGGTGTGACGGCAAGAGGAGAAGGGGACGACCGAGGATGAGATGGCTGGACAGTGTCTGCGAAGCAACCAACATGAACCTGACACAACTCCGGGAGGCAGTAGAAGACAGGAGGGCCTGGCGTGCTCTGGTCCATGGGGTCACGAAGAGTCGGACACGACTAAACGACTAAACACAACACAACGCCAGGATTCCCTGGCACAGGATGCAGTTGTTCAAACACATGCATTGGTCCAAATGGCATGATGGTTCCTAATGCATGAAGGATCCCTCTGGGGTATCTGGTTCTTCCCTGTGTCTCCCTCCTCCCTCTGTTTTACACACCCACCATTGTTGCTCCAATGCTTCTTAAATTTTATTTCATTTGTGCTATGATGCATAAAGATAACATTAAAAAAAAGAACACCGGTCCAGCTGATATCCCAAGTAAACGAAACACAGACAGTAGTCAGGTATGGAGAGGAGGAGACTGACTGAAATGGCAGTAAGGAAACATCCTCAAATGACACCCACCCACAAAGAGTAGGGATCAGCATCCCATTAGTATGATAATGGGGTCCACACAGGCAGATCCTGCATGGGAACAAAGCAGACGGAAGCAGAAGGTAAGTACAGGACCATCTGGGGTGGGGATGGAGGTACAAATATTTAAGAAGCAAGTGTCTTGTTCCACTTTGAATCTGCTGACCTTGTGCCGAGTACACCCTGGGACAGAGAGCTGGTGTCATCCTAGCAAGCTGAACAAATGTTCAGTGCAAATAGGTCCAAATCATCAGTCTATATATCCAGGAGGGGCAGTCCTTTTAGTCATGTATTTAGCAACATGTTTAGGATATGTAGGTGTCCTGCTAGAGTACTTTAGGAGGTGAAAGATTTTATCTCCCAATTTCTTTCTTCAAGCATTGGGGTAATATGTAATGATACTCGGGGACTGAAAGCGTGGGAGTGGGTTAAAGCTACTGTCCCCTCCCCAAGGGGAACACAGGACTCAATAAAAGAAATGAAGAAAAGGAGCCTTGTGGCACAGTGGTTAAACTGCTATACTGCAGCCAAAACTGTGCTCATGACCTGGGGTTCAACCCCAGGTAGCGTTGGTGTGTGTGTGCAATGTGTAGCCTGCATAAATAACTTGTAAACCACCCAGAGAGTGCTTGTAGCACTATGGGGCGGTATATACGCAGCACACTTTGCTTTGCTTTGCTGTTGCCCAGAATAGGGGAGATCATACAGGAAAAGGTAGCTGCTCTAAATGAATTATTGTCTCCTGGGCCAGATGAACCACACCCAATGCTGTGGTCTTGCCAACTAAAAATGCAACTGAATCTATAGCACCGTTATCTCAAGAGTCCCACACAAGGCATGTGGTTTGCAGAAAGATGAAATACTAGATCACATCAAATGAAAGGAAACGAAAAACAAAAAGTTTGTTCTCGCCTACACTGCATGCAGCTTTAGAATCAGGCAAGAAAAGCTACTACAGAACAATGTTTTTACATTGTTAAGAATGGCATTTGGCAACATTGTTTCTGTTTCTTATATGAGACCCTTCAGCAAACTAAAAAGTATGTTTTTGGAATCAGTGTTAGCTGAAGAGTTACATAAAATCTCTGGGACAAAGTTACACGGTACACTCTATCTTCCTAGAGAAAACACTGCTGGTGGATTTAAATTGCACTCTTTTTGACAGCCGAGGAATGCTGGAAGCAAATAAGATTAACTGTAAAAACTATACGAAGCCACTGGTGTACACAGAACCATGCTCCAAGGGGGTTTCCGTATTTTCCACAACAGAGAAAGTGACTGTATAAAAGGTGGGCCTATCCTCAATCTGAGGCAGCCCAGAAGAAAAACAGGGTTCAATTCAGTCGCTAAAACTGCTTGCTAGAAGTCCTCCAAATCAGTAGGATTTGCATATGTGTTCCTTTACCATAGAGCATCTGATTGAATGGGTTCACTCCGACTGGGACATGCAGCTCAATTTTGACCTAGGTCTGAAATGCTTATTTAGAGACAGACAAGGAAGGGATGGTACATGTATTTTGGGTGGGAAATTGCATAAGGATCCAGAAAGACTGTCTCTTATATGCCCAACTGTTCATATACCTTATTGTGGCCAGAATCCTACTGGTGTTTTCGTAAAGTATGTGCCATTCACCACAGCTAATTGCAACTAATTGATGAGGTGCTTGGGCATGTCTCAATCACACAATAGATTACACAACTGAAATGTGCCCGAGCTCCTTGTCAATTAGTCACAATTAGCCATTGCAAGATATGAAAATCTTAAATTAATACCAATTATAGAATTGTAGCCAAGATCTTACAGTCTTGCACTGATTATAATGAAGGTTATAATCAATGCTCTGTCTTTTTGGCTGATCTTGAGACCTTGGCAGGTTTGTATAGGTGCAGGTAGTCTATTTTAAAAAAAAAACTGGTCTCAAGCAATGGAGGTATTTCATTATTGTTGTTTAGTCGTTTAGTTGTGTCTGACTCTTCGTGACCCCATTGACCAGAGCATGCCAGGCTCTCCTGTCTTCATGGAGGTATTTAGCCTAACCTTAATTAGACACGGCTCATTAATGAATCAAAACTCACCATGCATTGGAAATTCTGTAAAGGGTACTTCTTTAATGGTTCCATTCATTTGTTTTATGTGTCCATTAACTGCCCCATTCTCTGCTCTATTTGAATCCAGAGGAAGACATGGGTCTGTGCTTCCAGCTTCAGGTGCAGCCATGTTCTCTCTCTCTTCTCTCCCAGAAGGATGCACAGACCTCAGCCCAGACCTTTCAATAAATGCAATACTGGCTCTGCTCACACTGAACTCTACAGAAATGTGTGACAATTTTCCAAACAGTTCAACAGACTGCAGATGCAACTACAGTTTGGCTACATGAGATGATCTTGGAAAACACTTTTTAAATACCACTTAATGGTGTGTTTCATACAGATACTTCATCCAGCCAAGCTGTAACTCATATGTATTCCATTCTTCTGTTTTGAAATTGCCTTTCCAGCTGCTGCTATGGCCAGTGTCAGCAGAGCCTCTGCAAGTATTGAACTAAGAGCCTCTAATTGGGTTCCATTGCTTTAATTATGAAGTCAGACACCATCCTGTGAGTCCCTGCAGAAATAGATTTATCACAAAATATTATCAATAACTTAAATTTTCTGAAATTATATAATAAAAATAATAATAGTGTGCCATCCAGTCAATTCTGATTTATAGGTAAAGAATACACAAAAGTAGTTTACCATTACCTTCTTCTGGGGACATACTGTAGGACTATGCAGCTTGCCCAAGGCCACACAAGCTGTCTCTTCTCCCAGGAATCATAGCAGAGAATTGAACTCCCAACCCTCGGCTCCCCAACCAGATACCTAACTCACTGGTATCTGTACAATATAACTTCCTTGTCATGTGTCATTTTCCCTTTTATATCTTAAGAATGATCATATTTCCAGGCTATAATCCTTTTGCAAAAATAGCACATGTGTAAGAAATTGTGCAAGAGGTACATCACAAGTTTTTGAGGTTGCACAACTAAGGTTTGAAACCAAGCATGTGACCTGGGTATGTCTGAGTGCATGACAGAATGACCACACACACACAACTTACAAAACTTTTGGTTTATGTTGTGCAGGATTCTACGCACTGTGATCTAGTAATCTAATAAAACCCTTCTATTAAGAAAACTGTATATAAATCAGTGATTTTATCTGTTGCCAAAGGCAGAATAACTGTCCCTCTTCAGCTACATCATCAGACCACATATTAAGTGATAAGCAGAGGGAACTCTAGTTATTAAAGTTTTCATGTTAGATTGCCATCGAAGATGTTGGAGCAAGGCAGCAAATGTGAGGTATTAGCATGTTTCCCCCATGGAGGGGGCAGACTTTACATTCTGACTTTGCCAAGGGCCACATATATTAATCCGATTCTCCAATGAGCCTCTTTGACAGGCGCTAGACTTAATGATCCACAGGGTCCCTTCCAGCTCTGCAGTTCTAAGACTATTATTACTAACACTGTGTAAGAGATGGACATAAATTATGCCCTGCCCACTATAGGTTCATCCTCTCCATCCAGGATGACCACGGTTGTGATCTCTTCCAAGACACTTGGGCAAGGCTGAAATAAAGAGTTAACTCATGTTTTTTTTTAAAGGTAGCCATGGCTGCCAAGAGAAAAATGCCAATGTCCATTTACTGTAATGCCTTTATTAGACCAACCAAACACACACAAAATCCCAGGGGTTATGCTGGGTGAAGCCTGAAACCACCACTTCACCTGCTAGAACATCCTATGTCTGCAGACCTCTTTCCCCCCCACACCCCCTTTTCAACCCAGGACTGAAACTACCCTGACACCCTGACTGGAGAAAGCACTTTATCAGTGAAAAACAGAGTAAACATATTTACAGTTAAACACTGTTCTAGGAGAGCCAATATGTTAGTAAATGTTAGTCTAGATAACACTGTAAGTGTAAAATGAAGTAGGAAAATGGAATTTAGGGAGTGCAATCTGCAATCTTACATATGTTTACTCGAAATGAAGTTCCAGTATGTTCAGTGGGAGTTACTGTCAAGAATGAACTATCTCTACAGGCAAAAATAATGAAACTGAGGATGTCCTATTCTGGGCACATCATGAGAAGGGAGGATTCCCCAGAAAAGCCAGAAGGCAGCAGAAATAGACAAATATGACTGATAGGGTGATTCCCTAAAGGAAACCACAGACTGCATTTGCAAGAGCTGAGCAAGACAGAACATTATGGAGATCACTCATTCATGGGGTCACCCTAAATCGAGGGCAACTGGACAGTAGGTAACAACAAGAAGTGGGGACAGGATTGCAACCACAGTCTAATAAAATTCAAGTTATACTACATGTGTTCGTTTTTAAGGTGGCATGGGCAGTGACAGGGGCCCCATGAAGACAAATGGGGCACGGCCAGTGCAGCTAGTTCTCCCCCCCCCCAGAAGCCACAATATTAGGTGGGAGAGAAATAGGCAATTTGCCCAGAACCCCCAACCCACCCCATTCGTCTAACCAGACCAGGTCCTGGTCTTTCTTCCAAGAGTAACCCTTGGGAGCAGCAAGGGGAAGGGGGGGGTTTGGAGCCCATGCGCGCGCGCGGACGCACGCACACACACACAATGCACCGCCAATGTAGGGGGTGTGACTGCAGGGTTGGTTCCCCCCCTCCTCGCAGCTTCACCTACAGTCTGCCTCTGAAGCCCAAGCGCTGGCAGCAGAGGCCCCCTTCATGGGAAACATACTAAAGGGGTGGGGGGGCTGCGCCACCTCTCGGGGCGGTTTCATTCGCCACAGCCCCGACTCGGGGGCAGCGTCGCCCCCCCCCCCGAGACCGTCCCCTCGGAGCAGGCCAGCGAGAGCCGGTCCTGAGCGCCAAACCCTCCCGGACGCACACGAGGGGGGGGGCGTCCCTTGCGAGGAACAGAATGACAAATTTAAACCGCTCGATGGGTTTCCGAACCGGGAAAGTCTTCCCTCAGCATCCTTCGGAGGAGGCTGTTGGCTGTTCCCGGGTCTCCAGTTTCCCGCCCAAACGCAGCCAACCCTCCCCCACTCCCGTCCCGTCCCCCGAGCCTTGCCTTTTCGGGGTCGAGAAGAAGTCCCGGCGCTCTCCGCCTCCGTTGCCCGGAGGGCTAGTCCAGGAAATTACTGTACACTTCTTACTACCCCGAAGGTCTCTCTCTCTCTCTCTCTCTGCCCTCGCCTTTTAGGAACAACAAAAGCAAAACCGAATGTCTTTCGGTTTCCCCCTCCTCCCACTCTGGGCAACCTTTTTTTAGCCAGAAGATGACTTAAGGAGCGGTAGATATGAGAAATTCTCAGAAAGGAAACAAGTTTATCGCCTGTAGGGAGAAAGAGCAGTGGTTAATTAGCATAACTCATTTGCATAGATCACCCCTGGCATCAATGGAAGTAAGCATAAGCACTTTCAGAGTTGCCAGCACTGGGTACCCTTGAGTCCCTCGCCCCTGAGGTGACCACCTGCTGCAATTTTAATTGTATTTTAATCATTTTATTTTTTATTGAATTTTAATTGTTGTAAGCCGCCCAGAGACCTTTGGGTAGAGTGGGCGGCATATAAGTTAAATAAATAAATAAAATAAAATAAAGAAACTCCTATTTCTTACAAATGTCTTATTGACACCAGTACTGCGATCTACTTCCTGAGGTTATAAGCTATCAAATAGGGCTAATGGACAGGCAGCAGTGAGGGAGAAAATTTTGGTGAATAGCCTGCAGCTTTCCTCTCTCACTTAGCTTTTGGTCTCTTTTAAGCTTTTTGTTGTTGATTTTTACTCGTTTAGTCGTGTCCAACTCTTCATGACCCCATGGACGAGAGCATGCCAGGCCCTCCTCCCTCCACTGCCTCCTGGAGTTGGGTCAAATTCATGCTGGTAGCTTCGGTGACACTGTCCAGCCATCTCGTCCTCTCTCGTCCCCTTCTCCTCTTGCTCTCACAGTTTCCCAACATCAGGGTCTTTTCCAGAGAGTCTTCTCTTCTCATGAGATGGCCAAAGTATTGGAGCCTCAGCTTCAGGATCTGTCCTTCCAGTGAGCACTCAGGGTTGATTTCCTTCAAAATGGATAGGTTTGTTGTCCTTGCAGTCCAGGGGACTCTCAAGAGCCTCCTCCAGCACAGTTAAACTAGAGACAGACTTCTAGTTTGGGAGGGGCTCCACTAATGTTCCCCCTAAACCAAGTGAGCATGGGAGCAGAAGGTCTACCTTGTGACCTCTGCCCTGGAAGATCTACTAATCTCTTTCTCGGGGCTCTTAAAAAATCCCAAATTCTGTGTGCCAGACCAATACCCCCTAGTTCAAGTAAGAGGGAATGATGGTTTCACTTTCAATGTGGCAACTCTTACACTGCAACTGCAAGGCCTCTATTGAGCTGAGCATGCTGGCTTGGCTGGTGTTCCCAATGACATTTGGGGAAAAGTGAGTTTCTATCTTCTTTTACTCAATTTTTACTTTTCAGTTACTATCATTACATTGTATTTGGGAGATGAAACACTGGAGGAGAGTAAGCCTTCCATATTGAAATAGCTTTGTTTGCCTGCTTGCTGAAGTTGTTGCATTTTTCTGGGTATCTTAGGCATCCTTCAGTCTCGGGAGACTATGGTAACGTGCTCTGTATGGAGGACTTGGAACAGCATCTAGTGTGGCTAAAAAGGCCAATTCGAGAGTGACAATCCCTTCCACACTTCCTTCCACACTATATAGGAGTGTATAGTCATGTTGACTGTGTTGGACTAGATGGGTCATTGGCCTGATCCAACATGGCGTCTTTTATTTTCTTATGAGGACAGTTTCTACAATGGCCACCTGGTAGTCATTTCCCATAAATTGAATTATGGGATTTTTAATAACTTGTTCTGATTGTGTTTTTAAGTTAGAGTTTTTAAGCAGTCTTCACCCTAGCAGGGCCCTGGCACCAGCTTCTGGCTTTTACAGCCTCCCTCCTCTCCAGCCAGGTGGCTGGTGTTGCAGAAGCGGTGGGGTTGCCCAAAGCAGCCAGGTGGGCTGCTAATCTGAAATCTGTACATGGCTCAGAAATTGAGTGCTCCACCCCAAAACCCAGCGTTCTCCTGGTCTTGCTTGGCTTGGACTAGGTGAGTATTGCTAACTACAATTCTGGCTTATCCAGAAGTGACTAAGAATTACCTTGTGGACTGTAGGTGTGATGCGGGTTTTCAACAAGTTTTGATGACTGCTACTGAGATTACAAAGGAGCTAGAAATACAGGTACTACCAAACTTTGAGACAGAACAAGTTAGAAAAAGGAGAACAAAAAAGCAGTCTGAGTATGAAGCACAAGAGGAGGCACCGCAAGATCCAAAGCAGAAATTCAAAATAAATTTGTATTATGCTGTCTTAGACATGGCCATACAATCTGTTGAAGAGAGATTCCAACAGCTACAACAATATAATTCCATGTTTGGCTTCCTGTACGATATATACAAGATCAACAAAAATGTACTGGAAAGGTACTTATGGCCTGCAAGAATTTGGAAAAATCCTTAATGCACAATGGAAACAAAGATATTGATGCTGAAGATCTGTGCTGTGAACTTATAGCAATAGCTTCACTTCCAAAGTCTATGCCACCACAAGGAGTACTTCTCTTCATAGTGCCAGAAAAACTCCTAGATAGTGTTCCTAATGTTTCTGTTGCTCTAATCCTTCTCACACTTGCAGTGTCTGTGGCTAGTGGTGAATGCAGTTTCTCAAAGCTCAAGCTTATAAAAACGCTCAACAATACTGCAAAGTAGACTAGTTGTTTTGGCAACTACAGTATATCAATTGAACATGCCAAAGCATCAGCCAGCAGAGCTGAAGGAATTGGCAAAAGAAAAGGCACGCAAATTGAGATGTTGGTGTGGCAAAAATAGAAACATTTAAATTTTCATCTTTTGTACTTTCTGTTTTTCCTACAATTTGTCTGTTTTTGAAATGACTAGATAGGCGGGGTATAAATAAATAAATAAATAAATAAATAAATAAATAAATAAATAAATAAATAAATATGGTTGGGGGGTGCAAGCAGTTAGCTTTGCCTAGGGCACAAAAAAGCCTGGCACTGGCCCTGCCTCCTGGGCCCTATGATGAAGATAAAGGGGAAAGTCCATGAGCCTTTGTTCCCAAACAAGCTGGAGGTGGAGGAGAAAGAGCAGCAGCCACAGCGGCAGACACCACAAGTGGGGACCTTCGCGGCAGGAGAGGGAAGAAGGCTGGAGGGAGACAGAGAGGCTCCAGATGTTGTGGGTCTCGATCGACAAGGGAGGCCAAGCACATTGCATGCACATGTGCTAGGAATCCACCTTGGGCAGTCAGTTCAGTTCAGTTTAGTTTTTAGTCAAGGTTCTGGAGAGACCCAGTTGCCCACCCTGCTTTAAAAAGAAATCATTATTTTCTCCCCCAAAATTATTCCTAGATTTACATATAATTTGTTGTGGTCGACACAGTCAAAAGCTTTTGCGTAATCAATGAAGCAGAAGTAGATATTTTTCTGGAACTCTCTGGCTTTCTCCATAATCCAGCACATGTTTTTTTAAATCTAAAGTGGAGGCCATCCGCCAGGACCTCTCTCCTTTTTTGAACACAGTGCGTCGAGCAGAGATGTCCAGCGCTCCGTCTTGCCCGGTAACCCATGACTCCTTTCAGCCTGTCATGCCTGATTCTGTGGCCAGGGTGCT
>NW_018151769.1:164060-184159 GCF_900067755.1 Pogona vitticeps
CCTCGCCTCTGGAATAACCTACCTCCGGAGATTCGCACTGCACCCTCGCTGGGTACTTTTAAGAACCAACTAAAAACGTGGATGTATAGGCAGGCCTTCCCTTCCAGTTAATTCCTGTCCTCTTTCCTTTTTTATTCTTTTTCTCTTTATTTGATTTATTTTGTATTTTTCCCATCTTGTTATAAATTTTTCTTGAACTTGTTATCCTTTATATTGTAAGCCGCCTAGAGTGGTCGAAATGACTAGTTAGGCGGGGTATAAATACAATAAATAAATAAATAAATAAATAAAAACATGTTAGCAATTTGGTCTCGAGTTCCTCTGCCCCTTCGGAATCCAGCTTGTACTTCTGGGAGTTCTTGGTCCACATACTGCTGAAGCCTACCTTGTAGGATTTTGAGCATAACCTTGCTAGCGTGTGAAACGGGTGCAATTGTACCGTAGTTGGAGCATTCTTTGGCACTGCCCTTCTTTGGGATTGGGATATAGACTGATCTTTTCCAATCCTCTGGCCACTGCTGAGTTTTTCAAACTTGCTGGCATATTGAGTGTAGCACCTAAACAGCGTCATCTTTTAAGATTTTAAAAGAGGTCATACATTATAACAAAAGCAAAAGAGATAGCGAAAGTGAATGTTTCCGAGATCATCGGAGCACAAAAACAAGCACCATTTCAACATGAACGATGCACAGAATGCATAGACCGAGTGTGTCCCTGTTGGGGTGTAGCAAGTATCAAAGCCTGCCACTTACTGGTGATACAACAGAGGTGAGAAAAATGTAAAATGCCTCCATGAAAGTAAGAACTGTTACTCCCAGTAATGTGCTCAGCTTGTAGACAGGGGGTAGACTGAACAGTGAAAAGCTAATTCCCCTGTGATGAAGACAGTGACAAGAACTGTGTCGGAGATATTGTGTAAATAGTTCTTAATAAATGTGAGTTGTTTGGTTGACTACAGGTGCTTGATCTCATTCCATATGATGAATGAGTGATACTAATGGTTGTTCTGGGTTTTTCGGGCTCTTTGGCCATGTTCTGAAGGTTCTTCCTGACGTTTCGCCAGTCTCTGTGGCCGGCATCTTCGGAGGACAGCAACCTGTACTCTTGCGGTCCTCTGAAGATGCCCATGGCCACAGAGACTGGCGAAACGTCAGGAAGAACCTTCAGAACATGGCCAAAGAGCCCGAAAAACCCAGAACAACCATTAGATCCTGGCCGCGAAAGCCTTCGCGAATATAATGAGTGATACTGACCCCTCGGGTCAGAAGAGGCATCCTCCTTCACAGCTGGATACTTGTTCCTGCCCCTTTCAGATCTCCCCACAGGCATCTGGAGTGGATGGACAGGGAGAATCAACCAAAGCCTGACTGGGTGAAGAGTATCCTGTAACGCGTCCTCCTCCCGCTTCCTCCTCCCATCATAAACACTTGATGTGAACTAAAGGGAAGAGATTTTAGGACTCAAAGAGCCATGTGTGCCAATGGGAAGAAAGCTATATTCATTAAAATGCACTTAGAGTATACAGCAATAACAATATTCCTGGAAAATATAATAAGAGAAATGAGGCAGAGGATAAAGTATGGCCTGAAGTTCACAGAGAGTCTTAGGATGTATCTCTTTTTACCCGTGACACCAATTTTGTTGGGATTATCTCTTTTAAAATAATGGCCTGTGGGCATGACACTAAAAGCATCACAGTCACAAACAAGAGGGCCTCCAAAAGGGCATAGGGAGGGTCAGGCACTGATCTGTTTCTCTTCATTCGGGCACAGACCAGGGCTGAAGGCAGCAAGGCACATATTTCTTTTATCGACTTCACACACATAGCACAATCAAATTGTCCTTTTTATTTTTCAGTACAATTTTTTTCTCACATCATTCCTGCCCTCCCAAAATTTATTACATAAAAAAGCGTATCTATAGACGTCTGTCTCACACACGTGCATCTGGTCATTAAGGCAGGCAGTACTCCATTTCAATGTACACATTGAGACTGTTAAGAGTAAGACTCAAATGGGCTATTAATGTTTAAATAAATTAGTAAAGAAAAAACAAAATAAAGCTGTGAAGAAGTGGGTTTTTCCCACACCTTTGATGCCTGCTTATGCTTCAAACACGGTCTATGGCCAGCAGGTGATCAATGTCCATCTGAAGAGAACTTGGGTTTATACTCACTTCATGAAAATGAAAACTTTGAAACCAGATGTCCAAAGAGGGCTATCACTGTTCCCTTTACAAATGAACAATAACATTGGTTCAGGGGTAATAAAAGTTACTTGCAGCATAATGTGAGCCCCCCCCCATGTGATGCAGGACCCTGATTTTCTCTTGTTCCTCAGTGCATTAAGTATATCCAATTTAGCAATATAGTCTAGACTGCCGCTTAATCTCTTGCAGCAAAAGCAACAAGGGCCAGAATCTTGTTGCAGTCAAGGAGTAGCGGCTATTTTCTGTGCTGCTTTTGCACATCCAGTTTTCATACCCTGATTGTGCAATTCATTTACTGTGGGGAAATGCCAACAACAACAACTACCTGCTAATCTTGGAGATGCTCCAAGACTGTTGTTTAGGCCACAGGAAAGTAACACAGCTACGACTGTGAAAATTGGCATGCATGCCAGCAGGCATACATATACTTTGGTCTGTTGTATTACAAATATAGAATATTTAGAGAACATATACAGTACTCTGTGATGAGAAAACATGGACATTCTTTTTCTTATAAAAGCTAATTTCTCCTGATATAAATGATTTAGGAAATGCCTCTGCAAAGGTTTATAAACAGTTCCTATTTCACAGATATCAGCAAACCCGCTAAGTTACACCATTTTGATCATATGGCTGAAAAAAATATAGGTCTTTCAACCACAATCTGGGGAAACTCAAACCTTCAAGCTATAATTTTAAAGGTGTAAAAGCACCATATTTTCAACTTGTTAGATTAGCAATAGGTCTCCCCAGGTTAAATGGAGATTATTCTCAAATAATGTTGAGAATTTTGGTTAAACGTGCATTCTCAGAACATAAGCAGAGTTAGGAGATATCAGTTTCCAAAGACACTATAACACAGAGAAAGTAAAATACAGTGGTGCCTCACAAGACAATTAAAATTCATTCTGCGAAAATCGTCGTCTTGTGAAAAAAATCGTCTTGCGAGGTTCCCATACGGAACCTCTCAAGACGAATAAAATTTATTCATCTTGCAAAGCATCGGTCTCGGAAAAAAATCTTGCGAAGCATGGTCATAGAAAAAAACGTCTTGCGAAGCACCATAGGGATCGCAAAAAACAATCGTCTTGTGGGTTTTTCACCCCGCGAGGCAATCGTTTGCGAGGCACCACTGTACCAACTTAGTCTATTAACATATACACAGAGAGAATAGACATTCATCAGGCAGCATAACATGACATGGTACAATACATACTGTAACATTGAAAAAAGTGACCTGACTTACAGCAGACGAAATGTTCTCTTTACGCATGACTTATATAGATTCTTGGGACCAATCAGAAAATATATTACTTCATTTTCTACTTACATAAGATTACATCATGTATAACAGCTGTACAACATTAAGTTTCAAATCTTGGTACCCACACCTGAATACAATCAGTACATGACTCAGGTAAAATCAGCCATTTTACTTTCACTATACAACATTTATATTTAATACATATTCACATCAAAATCTCAACAAATAAGAGTAGGATTGTAAACCAAAATGTTTTGAAGAACATAAGGAGGATTTCCAAAGAAGTCCTGTGTCATATTCATTTTGTTTCACATTTATACAGGTGTACTTATGTTGTTTATCTAAATTCAAATATGAGGAGGGGGGCGTATATATAAAAACCATTTTGCTGAAGAAACATTCACTGGAAAATATGATTGTATCTAAGGTTGCCCTACCTTAGATAAGGTTGCCCTACCTTGAGATTTCAGAATCAAAACCTGAGTTGGAGAGGCTGGTAAAAGCCTCTTACACCTGTAAAATAGGAAACATACATAAGACAATGACACAGACACCTTGATTTTCCTGGAATACCTCCAAAGTGTATATTATGCACACAGCACATATGCAGACACTATTACACAGAGCTCAGTTGGGAGTCGGGAAGGATAATTTGGATGAGGGGACAAAAGGAATGCTTATTAAATTTGTGGATGGCACAAAATTGGGTGGAATAGCTGATACCCTGGAAGACTGAAACAAAATTCGAAAATAGCTTGACAGGCTTGAATAATAGGATGAAAACAACAGAATGAAATTTAACAAGGAAAAGTGCAAAATTATAAACCTGTACGTGGGGGTGGGTGCGTACTGAATGCACAGTTACAAGATGGGAAATATTTGGCCCAGTCATCCTTCAAGTGAGAAGAATTTTGGAACTGTTGTCAGTCATAAACTGAATGAGAGCCAACAGTGCAATATTGCTGCAAAAAAAAAGCAAATGCTATTTTAGGTTGTATCAAGAGAAGTATAGTGCATCATTAGTGTATTGAATCATTAAGTTAGAAGTTGAAATAAAATTAAATAAATAAACAAATAAATAAATGTTTGCTGAGAAAACTCCTAAAGTGATATTAATTGCGGTACATCTGAGGAAATACTGTATATCTTGACCTGTCTTCTGTGCTTTAGCCAACACACTGCTGGGATGAAACCCTTCCCAAACTGGAATTCAGCCCTTGCATCCAGATGTTCTAGGAAATTTTCAAAGGGTTCATTGAATGGTTGTTGTAGGTTTTCCGGGCTGCTTGGCTGTGTTCTGAAGGTTTTTCTTCCTAACGTTTCACCAGTCTCTGTGGCTGGCATTCATGGAATAACTGATGAAATGATAGAAGGAGTTCCTCCTACATTAGCAGAAGGGGATACAATTGAAGAGTAACCAGAACTTGGAAAATATACATTAGAGGGTAGCAGAAGAATTTTGTTTAAAAAGTAACTTTTCTTAACCACTATACACCTGAGATCTAGTCAAGAGGAATATTTGGGTATTCATCAATTGTTACCACGAAGAAAGTGTGTCTAGATTGAACATTGGGCCCTATCCAAAAAGATGCAGTTCAGTGGCGGGAAAAGTAATTTTATTTTTTTATTTATTTTTTTGATTTATACCCCGCCTATCTTGACTACTCGTAAGATCCTGCACTTAGGCAGGAGAAACCAGATGCAGAGGTACAGGATAGGTGGTACCTGGCTCAAAAGTATTACCTCTGGGAGGGATTTAGGTGTCCTGGTGGACCACTGCCTAAGGATGAGTCAGCAGTGTGCTGCAGCTACCAAGAAAGCCAACACAGCCCTAGGCTGCATCAAGAGGGGGATAGCATCAAGATCACAGGAAGTGATAGTACCACTCTGTACTGCATTGGTGAGGCCACACTTGGAGTGCTGTGGCCAGTTCTGGTCACCACAATACAAAAAAGATGCTGAGGCCCCGGAAGGGGTGCAGAGAAGAGCAACAAAGATGATAAGGGGCCTAGAAACTAAATCCTATGAAGAATAACTAAAAGAACTAGGTATGTTTAGCTTAATGAAGACTGTGGGGAGATATGATAGCAGTCTTCCAATATCTGAAGGGTTGCCACAGGGAAGAGAGTATCAATTTATTCTCCATTGTGCTTGAGGGGAGGACAAGAACCAATGGGTGGAAACTCGTCAGAGGGAGATCCAACCTGGAAATAAGGAGGAATTTCCTGAAGTGAGAACCATTAAGTAGTGGAACAGCTTGCCTCCCGATGTCCAGGATGGTATGAGATTCGGGATGGTATGAGGTCTTCCGTCTTGGGCAGAGGGTTGGATTAGAAGACCTCCAAGCTCCCTTCCAACCCTCTGACAATTCTATGATTCTATTTTATGATTTCCAAAATGGGATCCATCTTAAACACTGTGTGGGCAGCAGGGCCCCATACAACTCAGGTGGAGAGAATATATGTACTGCGATAAACAGATTGACAGATGTAGCAAAATCTCTTGAGCCAGTCTTTCACTTTAAAAACTTCAAATTGCAGAAAAAATCACTCCTTGTTTCCAAGCTTTAGAAGTTATTTTGGTCTTGGTCTTTTGCTCCTATATGTCCTAAAACCATAATTTTGGATCTTCTCTATAGATTTATTTAATTTATCACATGTCACACCAATGTTTAAAAAAGGAAGAAGGTGGGACCCGGAAACTACAGGCCATCTGTTCCAGTGGAGATGGCGGAAAGCCTCATCCAAGATAAAATCTTAAAACACATAGAAGAACAAGCTTTGCTGAGGGAAAATCAACATGGCTCCATTGTGCTTGACTTAATGGTAAGTCTTGCCTCACAAACTTTTTAGAATTCTTTGAAAAGGTCAACAGGCATGTGGATGCAGGTGAACCAGTGGATATTGTCTATCTAGATTTTCAGAAGGCATTTGACATGGTCCCTCACCAAAGGCTGCAGAGAAAACTCCACAGTCAGGGCATAAGAGGGCAGGTTCTCTTATGGATTGAGAATTGGTTGAGAACCAGGAAACAGTGAGTAGGTGTCAATGGATAATTTTCACAATGGAAAGAGGTGAAGAGCGGTGTGGCCCAGCAATCTGTCCTGGGACTGGTGCTTTTCAACTTGTTCCTAAATTACCTGGAGACAGTTATCAGATGATGGGTTCTGAGCTGTCCACGATCCGCGACAGATCAAGAAAGTGATCTTGGTGTGCTGGTGGACAGCTTGATGAAAGTGTCAACCCAGTGTGCGGCAGCAGTGAAGAAGGCCAATTCCATGCTAGGTATCATTAAAAAGAGGATTGGAAATCGAACAGCCAACATTATAATGCCATTGTACAAAATGCTGGTAAGGCTGCACCTGGAGTATTGCATAGTTCTGGTTGCTGTACCTAAAAACAACAACAACAAACCCATAGTGGAACTGGAAAAGGTGCAGAAGAGAGTGACTAAAATGAGGACTGGGCTGGGGGTGCGGGGGACATGAATTGAGAGCCTAAAATTATTCAGGGGGTGGATAAAGTGGATAGAGGGAAGTTCTGTCCTGTTTCCCGCAATATGAGAACCAGGGGACATCCACTCCAATTGAGTGTTGGGAGAGTGAGAACAGACCAAAAGAAAATATTTCTTGACCCAGCGTGTTGTTAGTCTGTGGAACCCCTTGTCACAGGATGTGGTGATGGCATCTGTCCTAGATGCCTTTAAAAAGGGATTGGACAGATTTCTGGAGGAAAACTCCATTGCAAATTACAAGCCATGATGGGGATATACAGGAAGGGACCTCCAAATGTCACATGCAGGGGAGAAGTATCGGGAGACAGGTATCTACTTGTGTGCTCCCAGAGGCATCTGGTGGGGTCACTGTGAGATACAGGAAGTTGGACTAGATGGGCCCTTGGCCTGATCCAGCGGGGCTCTTCTTATGTTCTTAACTTTGGCAAAGGCATTTCAATATCTTGAGATCTCTTAGGCAAAGAGAGAACATAAAATATATCCAAGCTGGCTGAATATCACAGATGCAAAGGTCTTAACATATCTGTAGAGAAGAAAAGAAAATCAGTAACATGCATGGAATCAGCTCATGCACCAGAAATAAAACCTCAACCCCCAATTATGGTTTTCTTCCATATGATTTTTCTTACCATCTCTCCATCCCACCATTAAAATAACAGTATCCACTGAACCTGGATATATGCAAGTAAACAAAAAAATTATAGAACACCATAAGTCTCCAGTGACCACCACTGACAAAAATTAACAGTGGCACTTTGAAAATGGGAGGAGGGGACCTAACAACATTCACTTCCGCAGACGGTTTCTGTCGGGATCTGCAACATGAGAGGAAGTAGGGGTCTTGCAGATGAAATGGAACTCCTCTTGTTTCATGTGAAGAGCAGGAGAACCCAAAGGCAGCCTAAAGCCTTTAAAAACAGTCATCATCTTCCATTAAGGGTCTTTCTTTTCATCAATTTCTTGCTTTTCCTCCTCTGATTTCGATTTCCTACTACTTGGGGACGGCTGCTGAGAGAAGAAAGGCTTTTTGAGTACCTTTGTGAGTATACAGTGGAAGAATCAGGGATTCAAAGCAGTCCCTTCTCTCTCTCGGCTGTTCTGCTGCAGATGCATCTTTCATTTCTTTTGCAGCTGGAGCCTGCGATACCATCGGAGTCCAAATATGCACAGCTTCCACCTCCACGAATTTGGAACCTGAGGGTAACAAAATGGAGTAGTCCAGAGAAATGATGGCCAAAATGACGTGTAATAGAGTCAACTAAAGGTCAACAATCTGACTGCAGAGGAACATTGCAGTTCCTTCCAATATTCTTTTTCATCTTTCTCCTGGGAAACAGAGTTGTTCCCTCTTCGTGATCCAGGTCCTATCTGCTCTAGGTTAGTTCACACCCAACACTTTAAGGACAATAAATGCTTCCTTTACAAAAACAACAACAACAACAAATGCCCATAAATTTAAAAGTAACTGCTTTCTTCCATATCGAAATAATAAAAACATCCAGTTCACTGACACACAGACACTAACACACACCACATACCCCTATGGGAGTGGTCCACTGGTCCAGATAGGCAGGGTATAAATCAAATAAATAAATAAATAAATATTAATGGATTGTACAAGGAAAATAAGTTTGCAACATTCCAAAAACAACAGAACCCACATTCAGGTTTCACCTTTTTCAGCATTTCTGTTTATTTTTGCCCCCAGTTTTAACTTTCATGTGTTTCTTGAGACATAACAGGACAGAGTCTTACCGTTCATCAAAAATGGTACCGTTGACCCATCTCCAGGGCTTATCTGGATAATGCTTTCGGAGACCAAGCCAGTGGTCAGTGGGTCCTTTGTAGCGTAGCATGAAACTCTGGAGAAAGAAAATAAATTTCTTTAGGAGATGGGTACACATCACCAACTCCAGTTTTAGTGCCCCCAAATGGATGCTTAAGCTACTATTCAGAGCTACTACATTTTACATTTTTTTCTCGTTTATGGAGTTCCCTCTCCATTTTTTGAAACACTAGCTGTTTGGCAGTAATATAAAATACAACACACAAATGTATATTGAGAAAGTAGATACAGTATATTCTGCAAGAGCAATGGCTTATCAAAACAAATGCATGCAGTAGCTAAAAAACATAAATTCATCTAGAAATACAAGCTCACTGCATTTCAAAAATGAAACATTTAGAATGTTAGTACAAAGTGGTCCTAAAATGTTCAATGAGGAACAGATTTCTAAATAAGATATTAAGAATAGGGAGGTAACTAGAAATAGTATTTGAGCTGGATAAAAACATTGGCAAAGCAGCTACCATGCTCTCTAGACTCACAAAGAGAATATGGCTTAATAAGAAGCTGACTGCATATACCAAGATCCAGGTCTATAGAGCCTGTGTCCTGAGTACACTCCTGTACTGCAGTGAGTCCTGGACCCTTTGTGCATGGCAGGAGAGGAAGCTGAACACCTTCCATATGCATTGTCTCTGATGCAATTTTGGTATCACCTGGTAGGACAAAGTTCCAAATAGAGTAGTCCTAGAATGAGCTGGAATTGTTAGCACGTACACATTACTGAAACAACGACATCTACATTGGCTTGGGCATGTCATGAGAATGGCTGACGGTCGGATTCCCAAAGCTCTCCTGTATGGAGAATTGGTGCAGGGAAATCGTCCCAGAGGGAGACCACAGCTGTGATACAAGGATATCTACAAGCGGGATCTGAAGGCCTTAGGAATGGACCTCAACAGATGGGAACCCCTGACATTTGAGTGTTCAGCCTGGAGGCAGGTGGTGCATCACGGCCTCTCCCAATTTGAAGAGACTCTTGTCCAGCAGGCCGAGGCAAAGAGGCAGTCCCGAAAGCAGCAAAATCAGGGAGCTAGACAGGGGACAGATTGTATTAGTCTTCAGTGTGGAAGGGGTTGTCACTCTCAAACTGGCCTTCTCAGCCACACTAGACACTGTTCAAGACCTCTATTCAGAGCATGTTACCATAGTCTCTTGAGATTGAGGGATGCCATTGTTATCAATTTTGTACCTCCTGAACCTGGCAACAGAACAGACCTCATCTTGTATTAGGAATAGTATCTTTGCAAGGACTGTGATGTGTTTGTAAGGTTGTGAAGATTGAAAATATTGCACATGTAAAGGAATGTAATATTGGCTTGTAGAGTGTCGACTTGAATTGTTACCATGAAGAACAATGCTATTAGAATACTATGACAGGGTTATATCAAATTGGTGCTCTCCCAGATTTCTCTACAAACATTCTGCAGAAGTACCAGTTTAGAGGTTAAGCAAAGTTCCAACTCAGTTGGCTACTGAGTTGACTACTGAGCCTAGAGTGGTCTTAACCGACTAGATAGGCGGGATATAAATAAAATAAATAAAAATAACAAAATAAAACACTATTTAAGCTGTTTGCTCTCATTGCAATTTGGTAGAGGTACCTGGGAACAAGCGAAGACATAAACAGTTCAGCTTTTCTTTAGGAGTCTGTAGGGGAAGCAAATGCAAAGCAGATTCCCTTAGAAAACAAAAGTATTTTGGTAGGTTAACGACTTCCTTTACCAGATCTCAGATGTTGACAGTTGAGAAGGTAAAACAACAAAATCAGAAAAATATAAAAATATAAAAAAACAGCCAAAACAACATCTTAGGCAAAAACACAATTTTTAAGGAAACAGCATGAGGATACAGCCACAAACAACATTACTGTATGTGGATTTTAATAAAAGTGTCACTCTCATTTTTTCCTCTAAAGAAGCCTGGATATTTATTTCGATGAAGGTGTTGAGAAGCCACACCACAAATTGTACTTCCCCAAAAAAGTTGTTAAACCATGTGAAGTTTGTGTGTCCTTTCTCTGTTATTCCAGGATCGTTTTTAAGCCTTCCATGGTTATTTCAAACAGCGAAATTCAGCATCAGTTTTAAGCCTTTTTCCCCCAGTGCCCTTCTGAATTTTCTTCACCTTGGCTTGGATTACTTTCCCTCTCAGCTCAAAGGGGAAACTAGACTAATAATTTCAGAAAATGAGAGTGACGGTGACTCTTCCACGAGGTTTGGATTTATTGTTGTGTTAGAAAGTCAGATGAAGATGTTGATGAATCAGGCATGATTTTCAAATGAGTCAGGCATGATTACTAAAGCAGTGTTCTGGATTTCTGTTATTTAGAAGCTAAACAGGAAAGTTTCCCATCCATTTCCTGAAGCTTCCTAGAAGCTAAAATTCCATTCAGGGAAATTGTCATCCAGACTCATCCTCCTTTGTTTTTAGCTAAGGTGTGCATTTGTTTGGATAAGCCATTGTTCTTGCAGAATCTATCTACAGTGGGGTCTCTACTTAAGAACGTCTCTACTTAAGAACAATCCAACTTAAGAACAGCTCCATTTGCTAAATTTTGCTTCTACTTGAGAACAGAAATCCAAGATAAGAACAGGAAAAAAAACCTTTCCTGCTCTTTTTTTAACCTTAGGTCATCGTAGGTTAAAAAAAATTCTCCCCCTAGTGGTAGAGTACGTATTAACCAGCTTTGCATTAGTTCCTATGGGAACTAATGCTTCAATGTACGAACGCACCTCTACATAACAAAAAAACCCAGCCAGAACGGATTAATTGGTTTTCAGTCCATTCCTATGGGAAATTTTGCTTCAACTTAAGAACGTTTCAACTTAAGAACACCATTCCAAAACGGATTAAGTTCTTAAGTAGAGGTTCCACTGTAGTTTCTATGGACGGAAAAGAGCAGATACGGATTAAATGGTTTTCAGTGCATTCCTATGGGAAATGCAGATTCAACATAAGAACTTTTCAACTTGAGAATACGGATTAAGTTCTTAAGTAGAGACCCCACTGTTTATATCCATTTAATGACACTCACCATTTCTTCTTGAGAGTCAACCACAGCTAAAGAGGCATTGAGGGAAGAACAATGAGTTTTGCTAGACGTCCAGTTTTTTTCAGCCTCAGCAAAGTAATAGCATCTCCTTTGGTACCCAACCCAGTCATCTGGACAGGGGTTTACTGGCTGGTCATGACAAGCTGGGTGTGTTTCTGGTCCCATCTCTGGCAACAAGAAACATGTAACAACAGTCAGCTTGTAATGCTATTTAGATTTATACTTTTTGATGCGCATATGTAGAGTACTCTTTCTCCCATTAATCTCAGTTGTCATGGCAACAGATGTTTCTCTCACTTCCTGGTTAAATGCTTCCATTTGGCCCTACTTGTGCCTTATATGTTCAGGGCATCAGGTACAGATATGGTGGAAAGCTCTTGTCATCTCAGTGACAAGATCTCTTACTTCTGTGAGGCGGGTTGTTTTTATCTATTGTCTTATAATTTGATGGGAAAGATGCAAGGGATTGGTGTGGCCATCAAGGTGCAACATTCACAGTTATACTGAGGTGATAAAATAATCTGTGTTAACAGTGATCCCCCTGTCCGTACACTCTGGCAGAAAGCCCAAAATGGTGTACACTGAGGCTTTCCATCCATGTCTTGCCCTTTCTGTTGCACCAACAATGGAACGCCCTCCAAGTGACCTCATAATTTCTATTGCTAGCATGATATCAATCACTTCCTCTGGGTAACTCTTGTTCTGAAGAGATCCCTATTCAATAACCAGGCAGCCATTCTGTTTTAGGATGGAATATTGTCCCCTGACTTCAAATCTGTTCCCAAAACTGATACTACAAACAATTTCTGTGGGACAAGCAGAAAGGTAAATCTGGAATTAAACTGATAGAACACAGTGGAGATATTTACTTACTTAATATTAAAACCACACTTAAAATGACGATCATGATGAGAAAAACTGCATTGCATATCAAGCTCACAACTGCCCACAAAGGTGCTCTACGTTTCTCACAATACTGAAACCCTGTAAGGGGAAACAAGGTATTAATGCTGTTTGATTTCAGAAAATCTATTACAGAAACTCATACAATTCACAAAGCACATCTCAGGGCACCGGCTTAAGTCTCAGGGAGTTTGCATGTCTCTCTAGGTCCTCAGTGACACATCTCAGGATCAGCAGCAGTATACAAGGTGAAAATTAGATGTTTGTAAGTGCAGCATCTTTAAAATACCAACTTCCACCCAGTCCCTCCTGCTGCCAGGATTTCCTGGCACAGGATGTGGTTGTTCAAGCGGGTTCGTTGGTCCAAATGACATGATGGGCCCTAATGCATTCGGGATCTCTTTGAGCTATCTGCTTTCACAATCTGTCCTCCCTCCCCTCCCTGTTTTACACACCTATCATTCATGTTTCACTGCTTCCTAATTTATTTATTTTTTCAGTTTTGTACTATGGTGCAAAGTGATAACATTAACCCCCCCCCAAAAAAAACCAGGCTTATATCCCAAATAAACTAAACACAAACAGTAGTAAGGCATGGAGGGGAGGAGACTGACCAAAACACCCATAAGGAAACATCCACGCAGAACCATACTACAAGGGGGTTTCCTTTTTTTTTCTACAACAGTGAAAGTATATTCAGTCAAAGGGAGCCTAGACAAAATCAGGGCTAAATCAAGGCGCTAATCCCAGCTAGAATACATCCACCGAATCAGCAGGATTTACACACATGTTCCTTGACCACTGAGCACCAGATTGAATGGGTTCACTCTAACTGGGACATGCAGCTCAATGTTGACCTCGTTCTCCAAGGCCCATTTAGAGACCGTCAAAGAAGGAATTGTGCATGAATTCTGGGTGGGACATTCCACAAGGATAAAGAAAGACCCTCTCCTGGGTGCCCAATTGTCCATATACCTTATTCGGTCCAGACGCCTAATGGTGTTTTTATAAGGTCTGTGTAATTTGCCACAGATAATTGCAATTAACTGATAAGGCGTTTGGGCTTTTCTCAGTCTCACAACTGATTTGCACAACTGAGACATGCCTCAGGCCCTTGTCAATTAGCCTCAATTAGCCATGGCAACTCATGCAAATCCTTTATGAGTGCCAGCATGGAAGGTATGAGAGGTAGGCCCTTGGGGCCAACCTTAGATCCTGGCCAGGTGTGTACAGGTGCAAGTAATCCATCCAAAACAAGCAAACAACAAACTGGTCCCAAGCAATTCCAAGTCTAGCATTAATGAAAGATATGAATCACAACTCACCACACAATGGAGATTCTCTAATGGTCACCTGTTCGATGGCTTCATTAATTTCTCTGCTGCTTCCATTAACTGCCCCATTCTCTGTTCGATATGAATCCTGAGGAGGACATGGGTCTGTGCTTCTCGCTTCAGATACACACATCTTCTTTCTCTCTCTCTTATCACCCAGAAATATGGATAAGCCTCAGCCCAGACTTTTCAATAAATACAGTTTGAAATGTGTGACGATTTTCAAAGCAGTTCAAAGGGTTGCACACTCAAGTGCAGTTACGCTACTTGATGTGATCTTAGAAAAACTTTTTCAATGCCGCTTAATTATGTGCTTCACAGTGATTCTTTTTCCAGCCAAACTGTGTCTCATGTATATTCCACTCGTCTGCTTTAAAATTGCCTTAGCAACTGTTGTTATGGCCAGCATAAGCAGAGCCTCTTCAAGTATTGAACAGTGTGTCTCTAATTATGTTCGAATGATTTGAACATGAAGTCAAGAGAGCACCAAGCGAATCCCTGTAGAAAGAGATACAGAATATTATCAATAATATCCATTTTTCCACATGTCTGTAATAGCTGTACTGTACAATCTTCCTTCCCTATCCTGTGTCATTTTTCCTTCTACACTGTGTGAAGGATCATAGCTGCCCCGAGTAGACATTGTCTAGAGGGGCGGGGTAAAAATCTAATAAATAAATAAATAAAATAAAATAAAATATTCACATGGCAGAAACCTCCTTGAAAATATTACACACGTAAGAAACTGCAAGAAGTTTGTCAGAATTTTCTGACATTCCATGATTATGGTGGCAACCTAATGTGTGGCTTGGGTATGTCACATCTCAGAGGGGCAGAAAGATCTCACACACACACCACATACACAATTTTGGCTTTGCACTGTGCAAACCCACTATGATACTGCCCACAATCTAACAACACCTGACTAGCTATTAAGGAAAAATGGCAAAGAACATCCCGAGTGTCATTGTCTTTTTAACAAACTCAATTACTACGTACAGGAAAGAAAGCAGACAGGAAGAAAATTAATTGATTTGAACAATGGTGCTAGAGAAGAGCTTTGCAGATATCCCAGACCACCAAAAAGACAGTCCACCCTAAATCAAAGGCTGAACTTTTTCGGGATATAAAAACACCAAAACCGAGGCTGTTGTACTTTGTGAACAGACAAGACTCATTGGAAAAGATAATAATTCTAAGAATTCTAAGAAAAGTTGAAGGCAGCAGGGAATATGAGACGGATTAACTCTACAAAGGAAACCTCAGCCTTAGGTTTACAGGAGCTGAGCAGGGCTGTTTAGAACAGAACATTTCGGAGGTCATTCATTTATAGAGTCACCATAAGTCAGAGGCAACATGATGGCAAATATTAACAACAATGAATTCACAGGTCAAAAAAAGAGAGCAATTTTACTACTATGTCACCTTTACAATATCCTGGAATGAATGATTCCTAATCATCTAAAGGAGGAAAGGATGTGTCAGTCTTTTATGTTTTATGTTTTAACTACAGTTCACAGAATTCTCCCTTCTGAGGATTCCACCTGACAGACAGGCCCCTACAGATACCTAAAGGTGTCTCACTTGCGAGAAAAGCCTAAACAGGAAAGTTCTGGGGCCTAACATAGGCCCAGTTCTACCATGTTCCTGTTCAAAAAGTCAGTGCTGATGTTAGGATTAGAGATGGAGACAAATATAAAAACGGATCGGTTTTTCCGACAAATATAGCAGATTCATTAAATATCTGTCGATCCATATTTGTGGGTTCCAGAGACCCCCACGAATATGAAGGGATTAATATTTACCCGTTTTAATTCGTTCTTTGTATTTAAAAAAACCCAAAACACTATTCTGCCTACCACCCGCTGATCAGCAGCAGAAAGGCAGCCACCACCACCCACAAGCACCCAATACCACAGCCTCCCCCCACCCCTTCCTTTCCCTACCTTAGGCCCCACCCCACCCCCACCAACATCCTCTTACCTTAATCGCTGCTGGCAAGGTCTTCTGGCCTCAAAGTCACACATGTAAAAAGGGAGACTTCCAAACCTGGAAGGCCTTCCCTGCGCACCTTTATGAGGTTCCTGCTCTCCACGCTTCCACCCGATCCTCAACTCCGAGCTTTGCCTGTTCGGATTGAGAAGAAGGCAGGGTCCCCTGGTCCTCAGTTCCTGGGAGGTTTTCTCCAGCCCCAAACCAGGCAGGAAAGGAAGCATTGTGAACTTCTTGCGGTCTCAGAAGTTATCCCGCTGCTCCCACTCTCTTAGAGAAGAGAGGGGCTCCTAGCTTATCTCATCTTGCAGTTGGTAGAAAAGGCCTCCACTGCTTGCCAAAGGTCAGACAACATAAACAGGCTGCAGCCTTGGAGGAAGGGAAAGAAGACCACCTGTCCTCCCCAGGGACTCCTCTTTCTGGAGGGAGGCAGAGAGGCCGCTGTGTTGTGGTTGTATAAGAAAAACAGAGAGGAAACACAAAGTCACGCGCATGCGCCAGGCATCCATCCTGCTCCGCTTGTTTTGTTTTGAATCGAATTGAGGTGACTCAATTTGTGGTGGAGGATTTTCTGTTGAATAATGAACAGTCTTATCATTGGTTTCACTTCATAAGAAGTTTTCTTTCTTGTTCTGTTCTGTCTTGAAGGATGTGACAAGCCACATACTTCCACTTGTGCATCTGTTTTTTCCTCCCACTCCAACACATCTGGTGCCTGGTAGACACTGCTCTGGCCCAGCCTCCCCTCCCTTATTCCCTTCCCTGTATCCTGGTACTGACACCAAAGCAGCATGCCAGAGATGCTTCCAGGAGCAGTGGTGAAGGATGATTGGAGCTCCCGTCCTAAAACATCTGGCGGACCACAGTGGCCCACTCTGCTGTAAGGAGAAATCATTCTCTTTCTCTTTTTCAGAACTCTACCTAGATTTATATACAAGTTTCATACACTGATTTATCAATGCTCAGTATTCAAAACAGTTAATGTACACAACATTCTTCAAACAAATTTTGGCTTTATCCCCTCCCTGATATACAAGACTGACCACATTCTGAGAGCCATTCTCTTTCCAATAATCCAGTAGTTTTTGAGACTGGCTTATAAACTGTCAAACCAACGGGAAATGTGGTCTTCCTCAAAGATACGGGTGAAATAGTTTACTAAAAGATAAAGTATTTTACTTCAACTTTCTTTGCCCTATTGGACTTTTCACCTCTGTTAATCTCTAGTATTTGTTAGCACCTACTTCCTATTTGTTAATTATCACATATGAAGGCAATGTTTATTTCAAAAACCAAGCAGGTGACTGCATGCGTCTTAATTTAAGAACATAAGGAGAGTCCTGCTGGATCAGGCCAAGGGGCCATCTAGTCCAGCTTCCTGTATTTCACAGGGGCCCCACCAGATGCCTCTGGGAGCACACAAGACAAGTAGATACCTGTCTCCCAATACCCCTCCCCTGCATCTGGCATTTGGAGGTACCTTCCCTTTTAAGCCTGGAGATTATACATTCCCATCATGGCTTGTAGCCTGCAGTGGACTTTTCCTCCAGGAATCTGTCCAATCCCCTTTTAAAGACATCTAGGCCAGATGCCACCACCACGTCCTGTGGCAAGGTGTTCCACAGACTAACAATACGCTTCGTAAAGAAATATTTTCTTTGGTCTGTTCTCTCTCCCAACACTCAATTTGAGTGGATGTCCCCTGGTTCTGGTATTATGTGAGAGGGGAAAGAGCTTCCCTCTATCCACTTGACCCATCCCCTGCATTGTTTTAGTTTCAATCTTGTCCTTCCTCAGGTGCCTTTTCTCTAAAGAGCCCCAAACACGATAGCCTTTCCTCATAAGGGAGGTGCCCCAGCCCAGTTCTCATTTTAGTTGCTCTCTTCTGCACCCTTTCCAGTTCCACAATGTGCGGTGACCAGAACTGTATGCAATACTCCAGGTGTGGCTTTACCAGCATTTTGTACAATGGCATTATAATGTTGGCTGTTTCATTCTCAATCCCTTTTTGTTGTTGTTGTTGTTGTTTAGTCGTTTAGTCATGTCCTGTCCAACCATCTCGTCCTCTGTCTTCCCCTTCTCCTCTTGCCTTCACACTTTCCTAACTTCAGGGTCTTTTCCAAGGAGTCTTCTCTCCTCATGAGATGGCCAAAATATTGGAGCCTCAGCTTCAGGATCTGTCCTTCTAGTGAGCACTTGGGGTTTATTTCCTTTTGAATTGATAGGTTTGTTCTCCCTGCAGTCCAGGGAACTCTCAAGAGTCTCCTCCAGCACCATAATTCAAAAACATCAATTCTTTGGCGGGCAGCTTTCTTTATGGTCCAGCTCTCACTTCCATACATCACTACAGGAAAAACCATAGCTTTGACTATTCGGACTTTTGTTGGCAAGGTGATGTCTCTGCTTTTTAAGATGCTGTCTAGGTTTGTCATCTCTTTCCTCCCACGAAGCAGGCGTCTTTTAATTTTGTGGCTGCTGTCACCATCTGCAGTGAACATGGGGCCCAAGAAAGTCAAATCTGTCACTGCCACCATATCTTCCTCTTCTATTTGCCAGGAGGTGATGGGGCCAGTGGCCATGATCTTAGTTTTTTTTTGATGTTGAGCTTCAGTTTTTTGCACTCTCCTCTTTCACCCTTATTACGAGGTTCTTTAATTCCTCCTCACTTTCCAAGGAGTGATCAGAAACAAAACACTTTCTGAGGCCTTTTGTTTCTGATCATGGGGTATTCTTGGCAAAGATACTGGAGTGACATTGCCAGTTCCTACTCCAGGGGGATCGCGTTTAGTCGGAACTCTCCACTATGACCTGTCCGTCTTGGGTGTCCCTGCATGGCATAGCCCATAGCTTCTCTGTCAAGCCCCTTTGCCACGACAAGGCAGCAATCCATGAAGAGGCAATCCATTTTTAAGTGATCCCTATAGCATGGAATTGCCCTTCTTCACTGCTGCCGCATACTGGGTTGACACTTTCATCGCGCTGTCCACCAGCACACCAAGATCTCTTTCGTGATCCATCATGGACAGCTCAGAACCCATCATCTGATAACTAAAGTTTTGATTTTTTCACCCAATCTGAATTACTTTACATTTTCTTATAGTGAAACACATTTGCCGCCCATTCTCCTAGTTTGGAGAGATCCTTCTGAAGCTCTTCACAATCCTTTCTGGTCTTCACCACTTGGAAATGTTTCGTGTTGTTTGCAAACTTGGCCACCTCACTGCGTATCCTTCCCTCCTGGTCATTTTTAAACAGGTTGAAAAGCACCGGTCCCAGGACAGATCAATCAGATTTGCACTTCTTACAGTGTGATTCTGCTCTGAAATACCTGATTTTCTACTCTTTGAAGGAAAATCTGGATTTTTATCATCACCAAAGTGATGCTATTCTTGGGGAGACTTTTGGAAGCTCAAAAATAGCTAGATAGCTGGCCTGCAGCTGGTGGCTGTGTATTGTATATTGTTTCTGCTTTCTTATTTAATTTGTTTATATTTAATTTGTCTATATTATGATTTTGATTATATTATATTTGTTTATACAGTATTATGATTTTGAATTTGTTTATATTAAGATTTTGATTATTATTGGATCTGTTTATATTAAGTTACACGTTTTTTCCCTCCCCTTTCTCTTATTTCTCCCTCTCTTGGTTCTCTTTCTCTTCCCCTTCTCCCCCTTCCTTTCCCTTTTCTTTGTTCAGTCATGGAATGGAAGGCCTGCCCTTCCAGCGTAAAACCGGGTCTTGAGGCTCTCCACGTGTCGATTGGGGCCAGGGATGGTATCGGGATCTTGCTGGGTTACCGTGCTCCCCGCAACCCAGCCATTTCCCTACCGGAGCTGGTGGACTTTGTCTCCGCGGCACTGTTGGATTCCCCGAAGCTATTGGTTTTGGGGGATTTCAACGTGCATGCAGGGGCAGAGACTTCCGGGCCAGCTCTTGAGTTCTTGGAGACCATGGCCTTCTTGAACATGTCCCAACATGTC
>NW_018151769.1:188917-211254 GCF_900067755.1 Pogona vitticeps
TCTGACCTTTAAAGGCTAGGGAGTTATCTTTGTGTGTTTGATCTTTTGTACCCAGCTCCTTTTTTGCCTGAAGTCCTCTCTGTTCAGTATTCTGAGGGTTTGAGGGGGGTGCTGCTTTTAAAATCCCCAACTTTATCATGTCAGCAATGCATTGTAGTATTGCTTTAGTATCAGTGATTTCTTTCTTTAGATCATGCAGATTATTGAAAATTGTCTGGTTGGATTTAGCTGAGAGGAGACACTGATCACGTAGTTGGGTGTAAATAATCCTAGTTTGTTCACTCTCGGGCCCTTGAGCATCTTGGGGGCCTACTGTTCCTTCCATATGGTTCTCCTTAGGCCCAGGTGTTGATAGATTTAAGTATTTATAGAATGATTCCATAGAGGCAGAGAGAGCCTTCTCTAGGAGTTCTGGGTCCTAGAGAACTCTGAAGCCCATCTCTGCCTTTGAACTGCATATAGGCATTCCTAGAGTTGGGTTGAGATGAAAACAAGTAAAAATGCTTCACATTTGTTCCTTCAAAAGAATGTGCAGCTGATAAACAGAGTTATAGCCAGGCGTTGTAGCATACCTTGAAAACCCTGTTAGGGTTACTATAAGTCGGTTTCCACTAGAGGGCGCAGAACACACACACATGCGCGCGCACAGTCATGGCAACTTCCTGCTTCTCCTGACTCAGCAAACTCGAAAGCATTCTCCATTGCTTAGCACTGTTTTATAAATCTGAGTTTTTCAGCAGAGCCGTCTGAAGCCCCTGCTCCCTCCCCATCTCAAATTTCCTCTGACTCCACTCCACGCTGGGACAATTTTGTGTTTTGTGCCTGTCTCCTCAGCATGAAACAATCGCAAAAAAATAAATCTGGAAAGATCTTAAAAGAGCTTAAATAAAAATTCTATCTTTGCTAGAGACATTCACTAATAATAAATGCATCATAAGACTGTCTTGGCCCAATCTACCTGACCGGTTTGTTTTCAGAATAGTGCAGGCAGCACCTTGAGCACCTGCTGGGTATTCTGAGTCAAAAAGAACAAATCCAACCCTTGCTCTTATTGAGCATGTGATTTTTAGAAACTCTAAAAAAAAACATGTAAATATCTTATTTTGTTTCTAGCTTCGACTTACCTGCTCAGTTGATGGTTCCACTTGGAAAGCTCGCAAAAATTCAATTCAAGCCCTTCTTAGTGATGCCAGAGCAAAGAAAGCTCACTTCCCTTTTGTTGCCTTGTTTGTTTTTAATTTTAAAAGTTGAAGGGCACATATACGAGAGGAAAGGGGGTTCCCGAGTGATGTGCCATCAGGAAACGCTCTCCAACAGATGTTTTCGGATGCCAAGCAAAAGCTGATCTTCTTCAGACGTCTGCGTGATGATGCAATTCCTTTTAGAAATGGTGCGTTTCCTGGAGGAATGAGGCCGAGATGGGATGCCTATTCAGCAAGCCAGAACTACCTCGGCCTATAAACTTTAAAGTATTGTGACGGATTCATGAGAGTCTTATAATAAGACAGAATTGGATGGCAAGCTAAGTTCTTGTTATCCTTTTAAATCAAGCAATGGAATCCAATCACTCTGTTTACAAAGATCAAGCAGGAAGTTTGCTCTGCTTTCATTTTTCACCTAGTGAAAACTTTCTGAAATTAGTTTCCGGTTATATAGGCTATAAATAGGGAGGCGGGCAGGGGGCGAAGCATCACAATTTTCCTTTGTCTGTACTACTACTCTGCTCCTTATCATTCCCTCCAGAACCACTTGTAGTTAATTTTCTTCCTTCCTTCCTTCCTTTTCTTTTCTTTTTTTGGCACGCAATATTTAGCAGTTCTTGTATGAGCCCTGGTCACAGGATGGATACTGAGTGTGTGCGGCCAGGCTAATTTATATAGAAACATTGTGGGAAACAGGAAGAGGTTCTCAATGAGATAAGAGAACTCTGGAAATCAAGTGCAGATAAAAACAAAACACTTCAGTAAGCTCTCCTTCCAATTAAAGTCAAACTCTGGGTAAAATTTTTCAACAGAACTTATCACCAGCTTAGGGAGGTGAGGAACGTGGATTGAAAATCATCTGCACTCTCCCTACATGTGCAGGTCGCTTTTTTGTTCTTGATTATGTTGGTGAGACATACAGTAATACTGCAATATTTTATAATGGTGCTTTCCTGGTCTCTTTGCTGACACTGTCCTTCCCCAGAAGCAGTTTCAGCAGGATGAATTTGAGCAGAGAAGGTAAAGCAGTTAAGGATTTCTTCCTCCAGCCTTTTTCAGTTCCAAATCATTTCGTTCACACTCTCCCCCCCCCCTCCGCCGCTGTCTCCTACGGAAGTCTATATTTGTGTTTGTGAGGATAAACACATTCTGTTAGAGGATGAGAAGAAGCAGTGCTGAAGAATGCAGGGGAAAGCAGATTAACCAGCAGTAGGCAATAATAATCATATACTATCAAGTCAATTCTGAGTTATAGTGACACTTTTCAGGGGTTTCCAGGTAGAGGGAACACTCAGAAGGGACTTCCCATTCTTTTCTTCTGGTGATGCCCTGGGACTGTGCAGCTTGCCCAAGGCCACACCGGCTGGCTCTACTCACAGGAGGCACCGTGGAGAATCAAACTCCCAGACTCTGACTCCACACTGGAGACACCGAAAGCAATAGTAGGTAGAGGCAACTAAATTCAGTGTTTTCCTTCTTGCTCCCTCCCTCCTCCCCCGCAATGATGCCAAGAGCACTAAAATACTGCAGAACAAATCATCGCCAGAGTAACTGAAGAACCAAAAGGCTGGTTAAAAACTTTGCTCAGCAGCATAGCTTTGCACAGGATTTTCTCCAGACTACCCACACACCACAGATAGTATCTGTGGAATGTCAAAACTATGATCCTGCACTTTCCAGCACCCTTGTGGTACAAAAAACATAGACGGCGGGTGTAAATACTCCAAGATCTCTAAGGTTTTTCCTTGCAGTCACAAACTGCCATCTAGCCACAAAAAGTCAGGCATGTATGCACATTTTTACAGGCCATCAACAGATTGATCTGAATACCTCCTAGCAGGGATGTTGGCAGAGTACCAAGTTTGAGTCTTTGGTCCTTCATTTTGTTTTTTCTTGTTCAGGTCTCTGGCACCAAACTGGGCGAAGTCCTACAGATCCTTCAAAACTACTCCACCAAACCAGTGTCAAGGCAACAGACGAACATCTATCCCAAATGCAGGCAAGACAGCAACAGTGCCTGAGAAACAAAAATCATCATCAGACTTTTTTTCTGCAGCAAGCAGTTTATATCACATCACATCATAGTCCTGCAGCAGCATCAGAAAACTGTAGAGAAAGAAACACATCATCAGATTTCATTCTCATTATTCACCTTCTCACTTTCTGAATGGGAAAATCTGATTGAAATACAAGTTTCATTACTTTCAGAATCTCATATTTCAGAACAAGTGCAACAATGAGCAATACTTTCTAGACTACTAAAAATCACCATACAGTACACAAGCTTTCATTTCCATGATTGAGTAGGGATTCAAACCCTGTTCTCCAGAGTCCCAGTCCATCACTCCATCACTATATCACACTGGGTTTCATACATTAAGGTCTAGCATACCTCCAAATTTCATGTGTATGAGTACTGATGCAAAACAAAAAGGTTATATCCTTTTCAGTTTTCCAATGAAAAGTCAATGCATCAGATCCTCTCAAATCCAGGGCACCATTTGAATCAGACAAAGAGAATAATAGCTCCAGATCAAACTGAAATACATTTCAGTGCCTTCAGTTGGCCACAGACCTAGTGAAAAATGCTAAACCTTAAATTTTCTAAACTAAATGATCAGTTACTGCCCTCTAGTGAGAAAATTGTAGATGTGGAAACATGAAAAAAGTGAGGCAAAAAGAAAAAGGCAGAGAGCTTCTTTTCTTGAATAGCTAGTGAGACAGGAAGAATTCACTCTTGGCAGAAAAGAAGCACAGCTGTAGATGCTACTTTAAACAGGTTGGCTACCTAAGCTACCGTTCAGCTATGATTCCAATATGTATTGTTGCATGTGAGGCCTTTTCAAAGTGGCTAGTAAAATAAAAAAAAAAATAAATCCCTTTGCTTTCCACCATTAGTTTCCAGTTGTTTAATTAGCCCTTGGTATAGCAACTATAAGCCTTTGACTTTGTGGACCACAGCAAACTATGGCAAGTTCTTAAAGAAATGGAAGTGCCTGACCAACTTCTCTGTCTCCTGAGAAATCTATATGTGGAACAGGAAGCAACAGTTAGAACGGGATATGGAACAACTGATTGATTCAAAATTGGGAAAGGAGTACGACAAGGCTGTATATTGTCCCCCTGTTTATTTAATTTATATGCAGAATACATCATGAGAAAGGCAGGACTGGAGGAATCCCAAGACGGAATCAAGATTTCTGGAAGAAATATCAACAACCTCAGATATGCAGATGATACCACTCTGATGGCAGAAAGTGAGGAGGAATTAAAGAATCTTGTAATGAGGGTGAAAGAGTAGAGCGCAAAAAATGGTCTGAAGCTCAACATCAAAAAAACTAAGGTCATGGCCACTGGTCCCATCACCTCCTGGGAAATAGAAGGGGAAGAAATGGAGACAGTGACAGATTTTCCTTTCTTGGGCTCCATGATCACTGCAGATGGTGACAGCAGCCACGAAATTAAAAGACGCCTGCTTCTGGGGAGGAAAGTGATGTCAAACCTAGACAACAGCAGAAACATCACCTTGCCAAAAAAAGGTATGCATAGTCAAAACTATGGTTTTTCCAGTAGCAATGTATGGAAGTGAGAGCTGGACCATAAAGAAAGCTGACCGTTGAAGAATGGATGCTTTTGAATTGTGGTGCTGGAGGAGACTCTTGAGAGTCCCCTGGACTGCAAGGAGAACAAACCTATCCATTCTGAAGGAAATCAACTGTGAGTGCTCACTGGAAGGACAGATCCTGAAGCTGAGGCTCCAATACTTTGGCCATCCCATGACAAGAGAAGACTCCCTGGAAAAGACCCTGATGTTGGGAAAGTGTGAAGGCAAGAGAAGGGGACAGAGGAGGAGATGGTTGGACAGTGTCGTCGAAGCTACCAACATGAATTTGACCCAACTCTGGGAGGCAGTGGAAGACAGGAGGGCCTGGCATCAGTCACAAAGAGTAGGACATGACTTAATGACTACAGAACAACAAATAGCAACTAAAAGTTCTCACTTTGTAGTCCATCAGGAGGGGAAATCTAAATGTTGAAAAAAGGCCTCTAAGGAGGTTTTAAGAAAAATGTCCTAAAATACAGTGGTGCCTCGCACAGCGAGGTTAATCCGTTCTGGATTAACCCTCGCTGTGTGAAAGCATCACTGAATGGGGCAGGAAAAGCCATTGGAACGCATTAAACATCGTTTAATGCGTTCCAAAAGGCTCCTTTACTCACCGTTCAGCGATGTTCCAGGATGGCCGGCAGCCATTTTCGCGGCCTCCCCTCGCTTAACAAGGGCGCAAAAACGCTGCGCGTGGCCATTTTGGGGCTTCCGGCGGCCATTTTGGATCCGCGGAACAGCTGATTGGCGGGTCGCAAAGCGAAGGTCGGTAAGCAAACCACTTACCAACCTTCACTCTGCGATTTTCGGCCATAGAGGCCATCGCTCTGCGATCACATTAGCGATTGAAAAAACGTCCCCGTAGAGTGAATTCATCGCTCTACGGGGCGCTCGTTGTGCGAGGCACCACTGTATTTATTTTCTCTCTGTCTTCCGTACAGTGAAGACAAGCTGGTTTTTCTGGTGGAAAATTAAAACTGAGATATATAAGACAGCCTCAAAGCCAAGTTCAGAATATTGCTGTCATTAGCAAAGAACGTCAGTTCATAGGAACAGACCGCAGGTGTAATACAGTAGTAGCTATATGCAAAGTCAAGTTTTTGAGCCTGGTATTCCTGGGAATTTCTCAAAAAGAGTGAGACAATTTAACAAATTAAAGATTATTTATATCCCATGAAAACTGAGGGGCTGTAGTTTCTGATGAGAATGCTTCAAGAATTATGAATGGTTGGAGTCTTCACCATCAGCTGATGCAGCTTTTTGCTAGCTTGTTGAAAATTCTTCCCATCAAGTATTCAAATATGTCAAAATAAAATGTATTTAAGAGATTTCAAGGACCAAAGAAAAGTATTCAAGAAATCCAGAGGGTTTCACAAATGTGTGACATGGTCCATATTCCAGTGAAAAATGAAAGGCAACTCTGAGCTGCAACCTCTGTGTCACTTTAGTGACTATAGTTCTTGATGGCAATAAATATTATTTAAAACAAATTATTAATGTTATTCAGCTTTTAGTCATCAATGAGCTAACTATGCAAGGAACGCCATACTCTGAACTGCAGGAAGTGTCTGTCTTATTTAGAAAGGTATCTGAATATATTCTGCAAAAGATATGGAAAACCTGGCAGAAATTAGTAAATATAAAGTGCAATTTACCAGTCTTCAAAAATGTAAAATGGAATTATGGACATCATAATTATGACTCCATATTGCCATCTGAGATCACGTGATTAGTGAACATTGCATGGAAATCATGCTTGCCATATGACTGAGCTTCCCCCCCCTTTCCACAGAATTTCACTTTCCATTCGTGGTGGCACTGTGGGCTAAACCGCAGAAGCCTGTGCTGCAGGGTCAGAAGACCAGGAGTCGTAAGATCGAATCCCCGCAACAGAGTGAGCTCCCGTCGCTTTGTCCCAGCTCCTCGCCAACCTAGCAGTTCAAAAGAATGCAAATGCAAGTAGATAAATAGGTACCACCTCAGTGGGAAGGTAAAACAGCATTCCCTAGTCACGCTGGCCACATGACCGCGGAAACTGTCTTCGGACAAGCGCTGGCTCTATGGCTTGAAAACGGGATGAGCACCACCCCCTAAAGTCGGACACGACTGGACTGAAAATGTCAAGGGGGAACCTTTCTGTCTGATCTTGCCCACACAGCTCTACTTCCTCCCCCTTATCATACACCCCCACCTCTTTTCCCATTAAAAAGACCAATATGTAGAGGAGGCCAGGTGTTGTGTAGACTAATTTATATCGATGCAGGCTGGTTCGTTAGGGCAAATAAAGCACTACTGCATCTCAGGCTACTCCCACCCCGTGCACTTGCACATTCCTCTTTACCAGTGATTGGGGGGCGGTGGTGGTCAGGGCCTGTGTTCCCCTCCTGCTTTACGTGTAGGAGAGGGGAAAAGAGGGAAGCAGCAACATCAGGTAGGAACACTGCTGATTTTGTGGCAAGGTATATATTTCTTCCTCATGAGTTCTGGAGCTGTGAAAGGATCAGCATTGTTGCCCCTGATGGGCCATTGGCTCCCAACCTGGGCACCCAAGCAAAGTCCTTAGGCCCAGCTACTGCGTCAGGAACAATTGGCCTGGGGGCGGAGGAAGCAGCCTCAGGAAGGAGGAGGAGGAGGAGGAGGAGGGAACCTATCTTGCAGTTGGGGGCTATAAAAGAAGGCCTTGGAGGCAGCTGAGGAGGGCAAGGGTGAGGATAAGTAAGAACTGCACCCGGAGGTGCAACACTCAGGAGGAGGTGGAGGGGGCCCTAAGCACCAAGGAGATTTGGGAGGCAAGGGGAGTCTGAGGTTATATCTATCACGAGGACCTCTGGACAGGAGGTCTCATCCAGCTACAGGAACCTTGGAGACAAGGCAGCCCAGCAGAGGAACTTGGTTCAGTTCACTGTTTCGTGCCCCACTGGCAAGACTGCCATTGACAACCTGTGCCAGGCCACGTGAGCCCCACACCCGCCGAAAGGTGACGCAGGAGGCAGGAAAGGTAAACAGAACAGCAGCAGTGCCTCCAGCAGCAGCCAACCCCAGTGAGCCTTCGGCCCAAAGTGGGCTGCACATTGATAAGCCACCCTTCCTCACGGCTTCCACCTTTGGTCCCCCATGGAGACCTCCGTGGTAGGAGACCAGTGGAGTTAACTCGGGGCCTGGACCAAGCTGTGACTTTTCAGGGTCAAATGCCATTAACTCTACTCCTGGGAAAAGTGGCATGTGTGAAGTGAATTTCCTTCCCCTCCCCCCCCTGGTTACAATAAATCCTCTTACGCTTGAGATGAACCATATGGAATCGATGGATATGGTTATGGAGGAAGGGCTGCCTGTTGACCCCAGAATGAGCCGGGGTGGCCAGATGGACAAGATCGAATGGACTGGTGGAGGTAACAGAAGGTGTCTGTGTGTGCAAATGCTTATCTGCGTGCTTGCCTATCCACTTGCTTCTGAGTGAGTGTGTGTGAGGCTTGCTGCATGCCTACCAGTCTCTATGTGCATGTGTGCATGTGTCTGTGTGGGTATCTACTTTTGACCATGTCTACTTTTCACCTGTGGATCCACCCACCATGCTCTGGTGTGCTACCGAGGGCACCAGCAGCAACCTCTGTTTTCATTTGTGGTTACTAACTCCTCTGTTCAGCTAGCATTGTAAGTGACTAATTTGTTCCACTTTAGACTACAGTCGGGTGAACATTTCACAGACATGGCGTTGACCACAGAAGTAATTTTCTCCTCAGGTTTGGTTCTGTGTTAAAGATTGTTTAAGTTTATTTTTAAAAACACATCAAAGAAACCCTGTTCAGTAAATTAGCAAAATGCAAAATCCAGCCAACCCACAATTTCAGTACATTTATGTCAAGATGTTCACACATTTGTGCAATGTGCTATCCAAGACATTCACAAAATAAAGTCTGTTTGCAAGTTGCCTTCTTTGCTCACTCTTGCAAAATAATTCAGTTCCCGCTGATTATATTGAGCCTGCTCTAAGGTTCAGTCAGCCACTCTATTCTTCTTCTCCCTGTGCAAGTATTAATTTTTAAATTACATTTCTACTTGCAGCTTCAGATTTGAAGAGTACATGATATGCACAGACTTCAGAGATATGTTGCAAAAGTAAATGGCATGAGAGTTATCTGTGTGATTTTGGAGCAAAGAGCCTCAGGATCAACCCAGGAGTAGAGCAATACCCTCACAGATCCTTTGTGTTCCATCTACCATTCATGGAATTTTGTTCTTGTTGTTTAGTTGCTTAGTCGTGTCCGACTCTTCGTGACCCCATGGACCAGAGCACGCCAGGCCCTCCTGTCTTCCACTGCCTCCTGCAGTTGGGTCAAATTCATGCTGGTCGCTTCGATGAGACTGTCCAACCATCTCACCCTCGGTCGTCCCCTTCTCCTCTTTCCTTCACACTTTCCTAACATCAGGGTCTTTTCCAGAGAGTCTTCTCTTCTCATTAGATGGCTGAAATATTGGAGCCTCAGCTTCAGGATCTGTCCTTCCAGTGAGCACTCAGGTTTGATTTCCATTAGAATGGATAGGCTTGTTCTCCTTGCAGTCCAGGGGACTCTCAAGAGCCTCCTCCAGCACCACAATTCAAAAGCATCAATTCTTTGGCGGTCAGCTTTCTTTATGGTCCAGCTCTCACTTCCATACATCACTGTCGGGATCTGCAAGATGAGAGGAAGTAGGGATCTTGCAGATGAAGCCTCAGGGGCAGGGATCTTTCTCCTTGACCAGCAAGGGGGAAAAGAAAAGACGGGACACTCGAGTGTATGGCAGCTGTTCAGAGGCGGAATCCCTCGTTCCCCCGCCCTCTCTTCTTTTATTGTATCCCCCTACTACATTTGCTCTAGTTAATCAATACAGAGGTAACTAATTTCCTGAATACACAGCCAGAATAACCAGAGTGCTAGTAAACAGAGACAGCTAATTTCCTTGAATACAAAGGCATCAGTAACACAGTGGTTGGTAAACAGACAGGCTGGCAAACAGACAGTCAACAGTAAACAGACACAGATACCATCCAAATACACAGACAAGTTCCTGAATACACGAACACTTTAACTACATTATCCAGAGACAATAGACAGCAGGTTAATGATCATCCTTACTGGAAACTAGTGACTTGCAGTTTTAGCATGAGGCCTGCCATTGTCATAGATATACATTTGCTACTGACACAGACATATACATTGTAACAGCATAACAGCATAAATTTTCCCCACACATCACTACTGGAAAAACCATAGCTTTGACTATTCGGACTTTTGTTGGCAAGGTGATATCTCTGCTTTTTAAGATGCTGTTGAGGTTTGCCATTACTTTCCTCCTAAGAAGCAGGCGTCTTTTAATTTCATGGCAGCTGTCCCCATCTGCAGTGATCATGGAGCCCAAGAAAGTAAAATCTGTCACTGCCTCCATATCTTCCCCTTCTATTTCCCAGTGGGGCCAGTGGCCATGATCTTAGTTTTTTTTTTTATGTTGAACTTCAGACCATTTTTTTGCACTCTCCTCTTTCACCCTCATTACAAGGTTCCTTAATTCCTCCTCACTTATGGGACTTAGAGACTTCTAAAAGGCATTCAGCCATTTGAACTGAGGACAGAGGAAACGGTAAGTAAAACATCCTAGTGTTGACTGAGCTACCAGCACGAAGGCAGGTGGAAAGTGTGTGCTGAACCTATGACAAAACCCCACCATCCCTCCGGACACCCCAACCACTTAGGTGCCACAGAGGGCTCAACATATGCTCCATGAGGGGGAAGGAAGTGGCCTTGGCTGCAACCATTTACCTTGCACAGGAACTACAGACGGGTGGAAACCATGGAAGGAGCACACGGGAGGTAAAAGGAGCTGATTGACAGCTCAGCTTTATATATACAGTACTGGAGCCAGGGACTGGAGCGAACTGGAGAGTAAAGGAACAACTCATTCTTCCTTTCCTAGGACATGTGCAAACATTTGTTGGGGGTGACTGGAGCCTTGAGAAGGTGCATGGCCCAATACAATTGAAGAGACTACACTCATGAAATTGAAGGCAGTGTGTAGCTCCCACTCAAGCCACAGCTCTTTTGATTTTCCTCAATGGATCTCCATTGGGGTGGGGGGCTGTTCCACTCCACAACGGAGATCCAGAAATGCACACATTCTGCCATCGGCCTGGACAAGAATGAGGCCAGATTTTTTTTTTCCTAAAGGGCACAGAGCAGTTAGCCCCAATCTGTGTACATATATTTTCAGGGAGAGAATGAGGGGGTGTGATGTGCATGTACCTAGTATCTGCTGTGGTTGTAAAGTGCTGCGGGGCCAGACTCATGCTTATAGGTTCCCACCTCCATGGCTTCTTGAAGGGGAGAAATGATATTTTATATTGCATCTGCTCACTAGATTTTCTAGGCAGAAATTAGTATTGGGAGCAAAGGCCCAGATCCTGACCAGAACTTAGTTGGAAGGGGAAAGGCTGACAGGCTTGTCACAGGCAACAGCGCCTTCCGTATTTAATCTGGAGATTAGAAAATGGTTAAAGGCTGAAGCAAAACAAAAAGGATGGGAGAGGAGATATAGGCAGCAGGAAAGCTGACAACAGCCACAATAGATGCAGCCTCAGCATCTAGAAGTGCCCTATTTTTTCTGCACCCTATGTTTGAATTTATAAATGGGTTTGGACATGTTTCTGAGTAATCTGGTGAGAAAAGGCCAGACTACTCATTAACATGTTTAAACTTGCTTATGGGTTCAAGTAGAGGTTGCAGAGAAAGTGTGACATGTCATAGAAATCTTCCCCCTAGACATCACCACAACCATCCTGCAACCACCGCCCCAAAATACTTGGACCCACAGACACCCAGCTAAGAAGATGGAGGCAGCTATACCAGTTCAAGCATCCGCAACAGCTGGAAGTTGATGCTCCCATCCCTCAGAGACAAATTTCTAGACAATACAGTTGGGATACTTGCCAACAGCAGCAATGAAAAGGCAGGAGAGGATGATGTTAAGCATTTCCCTGGACTTGAAATAAAGAGTGTGGAGATCTTTTTATCTTTTTTATTGTATTTTAATTGTTGTAAGCCACCCAGAGGCCTTTGGGTAGAGCGGACGGCAAATAAGTTAAATAAATAAAAAAAATCATTAGCTAGCGTTGAAGTTGTCCTGAGGTTCATGGTGCTATTAGAATAAAGCTCATGTCATAGCCTATCTATGTTTACACCAATACACAAACATATTTCGTCCCTCTTTCCCAACAATTGAGAAGGCCTTAAAGTGTGAAGCGCCTCGGACTCAACTGAAGTCTCAGAGGGACTGAGAGAATAATCACACTCTGAGACAACTAAATTGGATGCCCTCCCGAAACGGGCCAAATGCCCTTTCTGCCCAACCTCCAGGGCCAGCCCGGTCGGACAGCAGGCTGAGCAGCTCCCCAGAACTTCTTGGGAACGCCTCTTCTTTCCCACCTAGGTTGTGGACAAACCAGCCTCTGCGGCTGGCACTTCTCTCACAGAGATGCCATTTTGTCCCCTATGAAACACTGTGAATTGTAGTGCGAATACAGACCTACCACCTATGGAGCTATGCAGTGCTGTTGTCCCTATGACAGAATAAAGGTGCTAAGTCAGTTCCAAATTGTAATTGCCCCTTTTAGGAGCACACATTAAATAATTGGGTCTACTTGGAGTCTTGGGACAGGCCCAAAATGTAGCCAAAGAAATACTATTTATTGATGCAAGGGGAAATTCCATATATGGGCATGTTTAGCAATTTCTGTCCAGGGATGATGTTGGACAACTACGTTCGCACCACATGCACTGACTCTGATTCTATCCGCCTTCCCTCTGTCAGTATTATTTATTGCTGCCAGCATGGCTGGGGAAGTAGTCTATGCCGATCTCAACATCTCTTCTGAACCACATAGGTCAACCCTGCTCCATCCATCTCAGCAGTGCAGTAAGTGTGGGTTATGATCACCAGTTTGTTTTTTAAACTTGCAGCCTTGTGGGTATGAAGCCTGAAAGGGCGATGCCCGCATCAATGTGAGTTTCATGCTTCTGTGAGTCTTTGCTGATTTTGTCCTCATTGATAGATTTAATTGTGTCAGTGCCAGTAAGTAGGAAATTCTCTCCAGAGAAAATACATTACAGTATATAGATAGAAATCAACTGTACTCTGTGAGGGGTGGGATGGATTAAGTGTGTGTGTGAGAGTGAGAAAAAGTGGGTGAGTGAGAAAAAGAATGGGTGCACATGTAGTTGCATGTGTTTGTGTTTAATATGTGAATTCTATGCACGCTTCAACAGCCTATGTAAAGTTATGGTTCACTTTGTATTCTCAAAAGCTTTCACAGCCAGGATCCGATGGTTGTAGTTTTTTCGGGCTGTTTCGCCGTATTCTGGAGGTTTTTCTTACTAACATTTCACCAGTCTATGTGGCTGGCATCTTCAGAGAACAGGAGCTAGAACTCTGTCTGTGTTCTGGTGTAGTGTGTGGGATTGTTGAGTATTTGTAGCTGTGGGATCACAATCCCACACACTACACCTGAACACAGAGTTCTAACTCCTGTCCTCTGAAGATGCCAGCCACAGACACTGGCAAAACATTAGGAAGAAAAACTTCCAGAACACGGCCAAATAGCCAGAAAAACTTACAACAACCATTTTGCTCAGTTTTCTCGTGCAAATTCTGCAGTGCTACATTCAGCTATCAGTGGTTGTTTTTCTGGAGAATTATGTTATGTGCTGTAAGGTTTTCTCTGAATCCCATAAATGAACTGTCTCTAAAATGTCCTGTCCTCAACTGCCCTGTTCAGCTCTTGTAAACTCAAGCCAGTGGCTTCTTTTAGGGAGTCAGTTCATCACATATCCGGTCTTCCTCTTTTGCTACTGCCTTCCACCTTTCCCAGCATTATTGTCTTTTCCAGAAAATCCTGCTTTCTCATGATGTGCCCAAAGTAGGACAACCTCAGTTTCAACATTTTTGCTTTCAGAAATAGTTCAGGCTTCATTTGCTCAAGGACCCACTTGTTTGCCTTTCTGGGAGTCCAGGGTATCCACAAAGCTCTTCTCCAGATTCACATTTTCATGAATCGATGTTTTTCCTGTCAGCCTTTTTTAAACAAACAAACAAACAAACAAACAAACAAACAAACAAACAAACAAACAAACTGGACAATATATTTTTTTCTGGAGAATATTTTACATTAATTCTTGTTTGTACGGCTGAAAAATACAGTGCCAGGAACAGAAAGTTTAAAAACAAACCATTGACTTATTTCAATAGATCACTAGATTTGTGCATTCATTTTTCCAATAGATATCCTTAAATGTACTGAGCAGAAAAACAGAACAAAAACAGCAGCTTCCCAAGCATCTTACATTTGTAAGATTTCTTGACCTGCTGACAGTTGGAGGAACAGAGCCTCCTGAAATATTTTATGCTCAAATTTCCATGTCATACATTAGCTGTTACTTCTTACAGCTCTTCCCCATTATTCCCATTGGCACCAGATTGCTCTGTGGGTGGGGTACATTGGGAATGTCGTTCTCCTGGCAGCGGTGATATTTTTGGGTAAGTATTAGGTATAGTATATTTTCATAATTATATGCACTTTTAATATTATCTCTTGGCAGGAGTACTTTTTAAAATAAGTATCCTATCTATTTCTAATGTCCTATTATGAAATGATAGCAGTAGTTTACTGTTAAGTTATCTTTGAAATGTCTCTTAACATAACCTTGTAGTTAAAGAAAGCTGTGTTTTAGAGTACAGTGGTGCCTCGCTAGATGACGATAATCCATTCCACTGAAATCGCTGTTTAGCGAAATCATTGTCTAGCGAAAAGCATTTCCCCATTGGAATGCTATGAAACCTGTTTAATGTGTTCCAATGGGGAAGAATTGTCGTTGTCTAGCGAAGAGCAGCCATAGGAAAGCTGCTTTGCGAACCGCTGATCAGCTGTTTAAATCGCTGTCTTGCGAAGCTTAGGTCCCGAAAACACCTGTTTTGTGAGCACGGAGGGAGCTGTCAAAATCGTCATCTAGCGAAAATCAGTTTGCGAAGCAGGGACCAAACATTGTCCAGTGAAATTCCCCCATAGGAATCACTGTTTTGCAAATCACTACAGCGATTGCAAAAAGTCAATGTCTAGCGAAAAAACTGTCATGCGGGGTAACTGCATATTTTCACGGTTTCAGTTATCATTGCATGATGTTCATGAAACATTTTAATACACTCTAATAACATGAAAGCTGTCTTTTCGTTCAGTTTACTCCCAAGCTACTAATAATATGTTCAGTGGGGATAATGTATTCAGTTTACTCCCAAGCTACTAATAATGTTGTTGTACTAATAATATGTTCAGTGGGGATAATGTTCATAGAACCACTGCCTTAGAAATTATTATCTGCATTTTAATAGCAACGGCTAAATTCGCATTAAATGTTTATAGCTGCACCGAAGGAATCGCAGGTGTTGACATAGCTAATTTCAACTAATGGATAATGTGCCGTATGCATACCAGGTTAGGTGCATGATCAGGTATATGACTGACATGCAAGCAGCACCTCATCAGTTATCCATGACAACATCTACAATTCCTCTCGCATACCCTCAAATATCCAACAGGATTCTAGCTAGTATCTTCCAAAACCTACAGACCCTGCATGGACCTTGCACAGGCTTACAAACAACACCAGCTTTTGTTGGAATATACTGTACATGTTGGGGTGCAGAAACAATGCCCAAAGATTGCATGTGACTCTCTTGATTTCAAAAGCCTTCTGCCAGTGTTCAAGCCAGACCTTTGGGAAGACAGATCTGCCTCTTCTGCTCTGGCAGTTTGCTGGGCATAGAGATGAGGACAGAGGAGAGAAGAAGGGGCCGTTGGGTCAGGTGGAGAGGAAAGGAGAGAGAAGGAAGAAGGATGGTATTCTGGCCTTTGACTCTGGCACATCTACCAGTAGTTTCCTTTCCACACATGCAACACCCACCAGCACTCACTTTTCTACAGTGTAAAAAGGTACTAGCCATGGAATATAACCTTTACTACTGTGATTAACCTCATTAACATTAAAAGGTTGTTAAAAAAAACCCCATTAATAAACTTTTAAAAAACCAAATTTCTCGCCTGACTAGTGAGGTGAGGAGAGGTTAGCATGCTCCATTCCCCAGCCTCAAACACAGGAGTAGACAACACTCCTCCTTTTTGATTCAGTTTCTGAGAAGCTGGTTAGCAAAGCATCTTCCTAAAAAAGTTAGATTTACTGATATGGTTTATGTATTTTTAACCTCATTTTCTATGATGGTGTTAACAGATAGACAAGAGACAGAGCAACAGGAAAGAGAGTGGGCACCAGCAGCAACTGACCTGTCTCGAAAAACAAAACAAAATAAGTTTTTTTAGAATGAGAGTCTGCTTTTTAGTGTGTGTGTGTGTGTGTGTGTGACTAGAGTGGAGCAACTGCATCTTTGCCCCGCAGCAGCAAAATTTGGAAAACTCTGAAATTTAAAGGCAAATTTACTGACGGATGTTTGGAAAATAAATAACAATACCTCTTAGACTTATTTTCCTTTTTTTGAAAAATGAACTTTCTTCATCTTTAGGGAGAACACCACATCTCCTTCTTTTTCATGTGCTCTTCATATCCTTGGCACATGTTAAAATGGCGGAGCAGAGGGTGCTATTAGTTCCAAGTAGGCAGGTTGCTAGTTATGGCTCTGCACACCCCATCATTCTTTTAAAAAAACATTGCCATAAAAGATCTCTTTTACAACATGGTTTCTTGCCTGCTTTATTTTGTTTTACTCGCTGCTGTTTCAAAAAGGATCCTAGTGGCACCACGGCTGACTAGAGGGTGCAAATAGAGCGACGACACTGCATGATCCACTAGAGGAGAACTATTGCACAGCTAGGTGAAGCAGAACTCTGCCAGTCACTACAGAAAAAGAGCAATCCAAACAAACAACAAAAATTTACTATTCAAATGAGGTTTCTGATGGCAACCCAACTGGCAAACGGTTCTGACCTAATCTTGATGGGCTCTGTACCAAATCTGGGGTGTTTTGGGAAAGCTTTTCACAAGTTCTGCACCCATTTCCTCCTGTGAAGGGGCATAGTTCTTTGAGCCTTTTCTGCACAGAAAAGTAAATGATAAGACAAATTTTAAAAATTTATAACTTCACCATATCCAGAGCTAACTCAGCATCTTTTTACTGCACAGTCCCGGTTTGCTACCCTGTTTCCCCTAAAATAAGACCTAACCTGAAAATAAGCCTCAGTTAAGTGAAACTCTGCCCTCCATCATTGTGCAGCAACCGGAAGAAGATGATAGGAGTGTATTTGAATAAAGGTAGATTGTTGTACATTAAAAAAAAATCCCCAGAAAATAAGCCCTAATACATTTTTGGAGCAAAAAATAATATAAGACCCTGATGGTTGTTGTGGGTTTTTCGGGCTCTTTGGCCGTGTTCCGAAGGTTGTTCTTCCTCACGTTTCACCAGTCTCTGTGGCCGGCATCTTCAGAGGACTGGAGTAGGAACTCTGTCCATGCTCTGTTGCTGTTTGTTGGATAGTTGAGTATTTATAGCTGCGGGAACTATCCAACTTGGTGTGTGACAAGAAATGCCCATGCCAATTTCACTAGTGACAATTCACTGCTAAAATGAATGCTGTTGAATTATTGTTATAAGAACAACAATATCCAGTTGGATTCTGGCCACAGAGATATATTTTTTTAAAAAACTGATAAAAACTGATTGTATAAATCTTATTATTAGGTAGGTAGCATACCCCAAAATTCTGAAGCTATTGTGAACCCATTAATATCTGGGCTGGAGATGAAATGCTGTTCCAAACACAAATTAGACACACCAAAGTCCTCCCTTATAAATATTGCCCATTCTCTCATTAACATCAGCCTTCTTTCTACATTCCTCAGGATTCATATTTTGAACACTGTTTGATTTGATGAGCTGCTTGTTAATTATTTATTTGTTTTCAAAAGTTCTGCACTTGGAGAATGGAAACCCTGATGCAGATGTAAGCGGAACAAAATGTAATAACACCTTAGAAGATTTCCAATCCCGTCTACTCAGGGAAATCTGCAACCGAAGCCGGGATAGCTCCTCAGGTAAAATTAATATATGATAATTTTATTCAGTTGTCCCTTTGCAACTAGTTGTTCGACAAAGAAAACACAATGGTTACATGTGGAGGAATTTAGGCTTATTTGTGCCCTTGTAATGGACATCTTAATCTCTGCTGTTTTGAAGCATCTCAGACCATTTGTCAATAAACTTTCTTCACTGACAGTGACTGGCAAGTCATGGTCAAACTGGGTACTACAGAGAGCATATCATGAACGGGTGAAGGCATGGCAATGTTTCAGGAAGTCAACGTCTCCAAACCATTCCAATTGCTCTGACATGAATCTCCTGCATGTCAGAGCAATTAGAAGACAAATGATTCATTCATTGATTCATTCATATTATTTATGTGCTGCCTTTCTCCCCAGGGGACATAAGGTGGCTCACAGCAGATAAAACAGATTTTAAAACATGGTATAAATATCACATTTAAAAAAAACAATTAAACACATATTAAGATTTTTAAAAGTTTTAAAACAATTTAAAACACTTAAAAATGAAGCCTGTGTTTACGTCTTGATGATCAGTCACAAAACAACGCAAACCTAATATATAAGCTACAGGAGATCAGTAAAGTTTGTACTATGACAACCAGAGGTCATTTCTAAGGATCGCTCCAGCTACACTTTTAATAGGCTCGCTCAGACTAAACAAGTAGATGAGCAACATATATGACAAATTAGACAAAGCAGGAGCAGAGTACTTGGGGTCCCCCTCTAGAGAAGTTGTTGGAACACAGTTTGCCTAAGCCCTGACCACCATCACCGATGGCTGGGGCTGGTGGTAGCCATAGTCTGTCTGCCCCTTCATAAGGGCAAGACCATGAGGTGAGAATCTGGACTAAAACAGTCTTTTTGAAGACTGAAAAACAGTTGGAGAACAAGCAGCTAGGAAGCTAAACTGGGGAGCAAACATGAGGTTGAGGACAGTGCATAACCTTTTGTCCTTTTCCCAAAATAAAAAAAATCACCTCTCTTGCTGCTAAACGCTGTGTCGGTCTTTCCTCCCTACTACAAGCTTTATATTGCTTGGAAGTAATCAGGCACACCTCAACTGACTTACATGGAGTAGATAAAAAAGGAAAGGTGCTCCTTCAGATTCCCGCCTTCTCCTTCACCTGTTCTGATCTATGCCGACCTTTCCTCAACTTAGACTGATATTCTTAGGGTTGCTGCTGTTTATTTCTTTCCTCCTCACATTTCTCTCTTGGTCCAGAAAAAGAGATTGAAGGAAATTTCTTATTAAGTCAAGGTAACAAGATAAAAAAAAATAATAATGAAAGAAAGTGGAATGGAAAACTGTAGTCCTGTAAAAACACCCATGGTAACGAACTTTCACAAAGAACATGAAAGTGAAGAATTCTTAGACAAATAGTTGTAACAGTCCAGAACAGGATCTTTACTATATTTATCATCCTGGACTGGACCTGATATTGCAGCAACAGTAAACATTTTAAGTCAGAATGCTGCAAAGCCTTTGCAGAGGGACTGGAATGGTGTGAAAAGAGTGCTGAGATATTTAAAGGGAACAATCAATTGTAAATTGAAGTTAAATGTATCTAACAATCTGAACTTAATGTATTCGCGAAGGCTTTCACGGCCAGGATCTAATGGTTGTGGGTTTTTCGGGCTCTCTGGCCGTGTTCTGAAGGTTGTTCTTCCTACCGTTTCGCCAGTCTCTGTGGCCATGGACATCTTCAGAGGACAGCACTTTGTGCTCTGGTGCAGTTTGTTTAGGAGTTGATTATTTATGGCTGTGAGATCAGCTTTTGTCCTTTTCAGGAGATGGGTGATTATTGTGTCTTGTTGTGGGTGTATTGTTGTGATAAGGAGGAGAGATTATTTGTCACTCTGATTGATGGGTGTCATTAGCTGGTCTCTTGTGTGTTGTTATCCCTGGTCCTTGTGACTTGGTAGAGTTCGTCGACCTTTTGCACTCTGTATTTTTCAGAGCTGGGAGCCAAGTTTTGTTGAGTTTCAAACTTCCCTCTTTTTTGTTGAAGTTCTGTTGATGTTTATGGATTTCAATGGCTTCCCTGTGCAGTCTAACGTAATGATTGCTGGTGTTGTCCAGTATTTCAGTATTTTGAAATAGAATTTCATGTCCAGCTTGTTTTAGGGCATGTTCAGCTACTGCAGATTTTTCTGGTTGTTTTAGTCTGCAGTGTCTCTCATGTTCTTTGATTCTGGTGTGGATACTTCATTTTGTGGTTCCAATATATATCTGGCCACAACTGCAAGGTATCCGGTATACTCCTGCAGTGGTGAGGGGGATCCTGTGTTGTTTTCTTGGTTTGATGGCTCTTGTGATTTCATTTTTGGAGTAGCCATTTGCCTGTAGGGCCCAATTCAGATGGTTGAGTTCAGTGCTGAGAAACTGAGCTTCACACTTCCGATTTGCACGGTCTACCAGTGTTTTGATTATGCCTCTTTTTTGCTATGGGTGGTGGTTGGAGTTTTTGTGTAGGTACCGGTCTGTGTGGTTGAGTTTTCTGTAGACCTTGTGACCCAGTCGTAGGTCAGTTTTGCGTACGACCATGACATCTAAGAACTGGAGTTGGTCCTCTATTTCTTTTTCATGGTGAATTGAATATTTGGGTGAATGCTGTTGAGATGGTTCAGAAATTCTTCCAATTTTTCTTCACCATGGCTCCAAATTGCAAAGGTGTCATCCACATATCAGAACCAGACTGTGGGTGCAAAGGGTGAGGAAGCCAGGGCCAGTTTTTCTAAATGCTCCATGTAGAAATCTGAACTTAGAATGTTATGCTGGTTCAGATTGGGGTTCTTGTGAAATACATTTCAGGAGTGGCAATAAATCTAGGAGGGCCTTTAATAAGCTGGAAATCTAGAAAACAAAACTTAGTTGCCATTTGCACACCTGAAGCAGAATATGCATTATTAAGTGATTTATGTGAAGAAATCACATCGTTTGTTCAGTTGCTTAAAGATGTGAACATTAAAGTTGACTTACCTGTCACAGTGCACAATGACAGCAGAACATGTATTCAGTTAGCAACTGAGGGTCATATGAAAAGTAGAAGTAAGCACATTTGCATACAGTTTTGCAATGTAAAGGGTGCTGTGGATCAAAAAGTGATAGATTTGCATTATTGTCCAAGTGAAAATAATATTGCTGATATTTTCACAAAGCCTTTGACCATGCAGAAACATGTTCATCTATACAATAAAATTGATATATACGACAATTGATTTAAGGAGAGGTGTTGAGATTTTGATCTGAAAATGTATTAAATATATATGTATTAAATATAAATGTTGTATAGTAAAAAGTAAAATGGCTGATTTTACCTGAGTCATGTACTAAGTGGATTCAGGTGGGTACTAAGGCTGAAGACTTGACGTTGTACAGCTGGAGAAAATGATGTAACCTTATGTAAGTGAACAATTAAGTAATGTATTTTGTGATTGGTCCCAAGGATGTATAAAAGGCATGTGTAAAGAGGACATTTTATCTGCTGTAAGTGAGATCACTTGTATGCTATGTATTGTATCATGTTATGTCATGCTACCAGTTGAATGTCTATGTTCTTTGTATATGTGTAAATAGAGTATGTTGAATTTTACTCCCAGTGTTATAGTGTCTTTGCAACCTGATATCTCCTAATTCTACTTATGTCCAGAAAACATAAACAAATTCTTAACAGTATTTCTAATATATAATGTATCACGGGGGCGGGTGGGGATCTACTATGATAATAATGAAACTTGGGCTTAGGGCATATCTGGACAATTCTGGAGGGACCCCAAAAGTGACTTAAGTTACGATTGCTTAAAAATCTAAGATATAAAGGTTAAATATTTTTGGAAAAATGTGGTGATCTGTCATAGAACAACCCCATTGAAGAAGGTAACAGTGGCTGCTCAGACCTCATTGCTGGTTAACAGTTCAAGCTTCAAGACCTCAAAAATGTAGATCTACCACTGATGTATCCCGAAGGGGACTTCCAGTTGGGTTAAGACCTCACTTGCATTTCCTATGACTTGATAGCTGAAGATTGATTCAGAATGAGGTGCAAACTTTTAGTTTACTGAAAATGTGACAGCAGACAATGGAATTCACAGTTTTGCTGGTGCAGGAAGGCAAAAGCTAGTGGTTGCTACGTTTGGTGATTTCTTAAGCATTTTTTCTGCATTGGAAGTGGACGCCTCTTGAGAAACATTAATGAGGCATCTCTTTCTTTCCTTCTTAGTCAATTCTACTTGCAGAATCTGCCCTGTAGACTGGCTTCCCTACAGGGCAGGGAGAAGCTGGAGATCAGAGGACATGAGACGCTGGAAGGAGAGCCAAGCTGACTGTGCAACAAAGAATTCTCATCTGGTGGTGATTCAAGATAAGGAGGAGATGGTACATACACATTTTATGCAACATGT
>NW_018151770.1:0-29515 GCF_900067755.1 Pogona vitticeps
TTAGATACATACAGCTCACATCATTAAAAAAATTCATATAATTATTTCTGTCTGTCTGTCTGTCTGTCTGTCTGTCTGTATGTATGTATGTATGTATGTATGTATTTAAAATGTTTACCCCACTTTTCTCCTTGAGAAGGGTCCAAGGCAGCTTACATCATTAAAAGACAATATTTACAGCTAAAAGCAGTGTGTATACAAACACTAAAAAGGATGGTAAAGTAAAGGTAAAGGTAAAGGTTCCCCTCGACAATTTTTGTCCAGTCATCTTCGACTCTAGGGGGCGGTGCTCATCCCCGTTTCCAAGCCATAGAGCCAGCGTTTTGCCCGAAGACAATCCTCCGTGGTCACGTGGTCAGTGCAACTTAGACACGGAACGCTGTTACCTTCCCACTGAAGTGGTCCCTATTTATCTACTTGCATTTGCATGCTTTTGAATTGCTAGGTTGGCGGGAGCTGGGACAAGCGATGGGAGCTCATTCCGTCGCGTGGATTCGATCTTACGACTGCTTGGTCTTCTGACCCTGCAGCACAGGCTTCTGCGGTTTAGCCACAGCTCCACCATGTCCCTCCAAAAAAAAAGGTAAACAAAAGCAATACCAAAACCACATTCGAAGCAGGAAGGCACAGCCATCCATTTAAAAGCCCCTCTCAGGGAAAGCCTGTCATTGCCTGCCTGCCGAAGGGCAGCCAAGATGAGGCCAGCCGGGCCTCCAGTGGGAGGGAGTTCCAAAGTCTGGGGGCAGCCACCAAGAAGGCTCCTCTCTCGCGTCCTCGCCAAGCCCACCTGTGAGAGTGACTTAGACGAAACAAAGGCCTCTCCTGAGGATCTTAACACCTCAACAGGCTCATAAAGGGAGATGTGGTCCTTGAGACAACTCAAACCCAAGCTGTTTAGGCCTTTTTAGGTCAAAAACAGCACTTTGGATTCTGCCCAGTAACTGACTGGTAGCCAGTGGAGCTGCTGTAACAGGGAGCTTATGGGATCCCTGTGACCAGCCCCAGTCAGCAATCTGGCTGCTGCGTTTTGGACCGGATGAAGTGGTCTGACATTTTCCATCATCAGCCCCATGTAGAGTGCAGTCATAGAAGGGGGTAGCCGAGTTAGCCTGTGCAAGCATCGTCGGTGAAAAATAATACTAGATGATGATGATAATGATAATATCTTGTTTTCATCACTTTAGTGTGTATTACAATAATCCAACCAGGATGTGATTAAGGCATGGGAATAAGAGAAGGAATAAGAAGACCTAAAGACAGAGAGATATAAGGAAGGATTGTGTGCGACAAAACCACCTCCCTATGCCTTGAGGGGACAAGGAATAACCACCACCATCACCACCATCTTTGAACTGCAGAGCTGGAACGGTACCCTAGAGATCATCCAGTCCAGCCCCTCTCAAGGAGGGCCCAGTGGGGGACTCAAACTCCCAACTTCTTGCTCTGGACCTAACCTAAACCACCAGCAGTACTATATAATTGTTGCCTCTCCAGCCCCTTCTCCTCTGCCCAGATAAACCCTGTTTCTCCGGATTCACAGGGAACAGCCATTAGACCTCTCTCCCAGCAATTTATTTTGGGACCGACTTAATTAAAGAGGAGGAAGGGAAGAAAGAAGGGCGACGGGGGCAGAAACTTTCCCTTTGGGGGAAAACTCGAAATGCTAAAGGCCTGGCAGAAGAGAGAAGCAAAGGGACTTTTCTTTCCCAGCCCCACCTCCCCGCTTCTTTTTTTCTGCCACGCCGCTCCATTCTACTCACCTTTCTTCTTATCCGGACTGGGCAGGAGAAAAGCGAGATTCCCTTCTACTCTTTGGGGGTTACCAAGAATAACGTCCCCCTCCCCCCCAATACATTCGCCTTTCGCCGGAAAAGGCGATGGGGAAGAGCGGTAGCAAAATCGGAAACGGATATGGCAGAGCCATGCCCTTCGGTGCCTTTCTAGGAAGCGAAACTCTATTACTTTAACCACCCCATGACCCTTCCAGCTCTACTGTACTCATCCGGAAGCCGGAGAAAACCGGGAAAAAAAAACAATTTAGGCGGTTTTTAAAAATATCGGGGACTTTGGCAGCCATGTTCATCAGGATTAATTTGTGTGGACCGGTGGTGTGAGAAAGCAAGAGGCACAAATTACAGGGTTAAAGTGAGCGAGTCGGGATTCCTAGAGGGGCCCAGGGAACCGTGCATGGCGCAACACTCAGTGCCTTCCCCGCTGCAACTGGTGGGAAAGGGACTTATTTTCTTCTTTATTTGTGCTTATTATTAGGGATGCAGGGAGGAAACGCGGGGGCGGGAGCCTGGTGCAAGGGGAATATGCAAGGCGGGAGAGAGAAGGGCGCGCATGCCTTGAAACAAGGGATCCTCGGACTTTTCCACCCTGGTATGGGCACACGTGTATGCGCAGATGTTTGCATGCACAGACACGCGTCTTACCAGGGGATCTGGCGAGTGCAAAATCTGTTGGGGGACAGCGGAGTCCCGGGGTAGGAATGGGAGGTGGGCTGGCGGACAAAGTTCGTCCAAGGATACGTAATGAATGAAGGGAAGAGGCGGGGGAGGAAGGGAGAAATATTTCACACCCATTTCTTTCTATTTACATTTTAATATCAGCTTTTGCGACCAAGTCAGCTTCTTCAGGCATCAGAGACTATATGACTGGCACATTTATACATAGCTCCGCAACCAGGTGAGGATAATAGATAATGGGCAAAAAGGAAGAACAGGGCTGTCAAACTGTAAATTAGCAGCTGCTGTACTCTGGATGGGCACAGGATAAAGCTCACATGAGAAACAACAGATTTTAAAGTGCTGCTGTGTTTTTAATCTCTTTATTTTATTTTACTCTTTTGCCAGATGTGCTGGCAGAGGCTAATATGGCTACTTTGAAAACTTTATTATTTGAAGAATCCTCAAGGGATCCTATGGGTTATCGAGTCCAGCCCCTGCCAAGGAGGCACAGTGGGGAATTGAACTCCCAACCTCTGGCTCCACAGCTAGAGACTTAAACATAATTATTTAGTCGTTCGGATGTGTCCGACTCTTCGTGACCCCGTGGACCAGAGCACGCCAGGCCCTCCTGTCTTCCACTGCCTCCCAGAGTTGGGTCAAAGCCTCCCGGAGTTGGGTCAAATTCATGTTGGTCGCTTCGATGATGACACTGTCCAACCATCTCGTCCTCTGTCGTCCCCTTCTCCTCTTGCTTTGAATATGCGGACTTTTGTCGGCAAGGTGATGTCTGCTTTTTAAGATGCTGTCGAGGTTTGTCATCGCTTTCCTCCCAAGAAGCAGGCGTCTTTTAATTCCGTGGCTGCTGTCACCATCTGCAGTGATGATGGAGCCCAAGAAAGTGAAATCTGTCACTGCCTCCACATCTTCCCCTTCTGTTTGCCAGGAGGTGATGGGATCAGTGGCCATGATCTTAGATTTTTTGATGTTGAGCTTGAGACCATTTTTGGCGCTCTCTTTCACCCTCATTAGGAGGTTCTTTAACTCCTCCTTAAACATAATAGCACTTTTCAAATACTTGAAAAGGAGCCACACAGAGGAGGGATAGGATCTGTTCTCGATCATCCCAGAGTACAGGACACATAATAATGGGATCCGACTACAGGAAGCTGGATTTAGATTGAATATCAGGAAAAAACTTGTAACTGTTAGAGAAGTACGACAAGGGAACCAAAGACCTCAGGAGGTGAAAAGTGCTCCAACGCTGGAGACATTCAAGAGAAAATTGGATTATCATCTGTCTGATCAGCTTTGACTTGGATTCCTGCTTTGATGGACCCCTTCTCTGCACTCTTTTAAGCTTTTCTACCAGCTGATTTCAGACAGCATAGCAATTCTGCTGACAGGCCTGAGATCAGACAGCCTGAGGAGTGGGCGGGAGCGACCTGGCACAAGAACTGTTGTGCTGCCATTCCAAACCTGCATGTTTCAGAGTATTACTTTCTTTAGTGTCTTCTTAAAAACAAAGAATAGCTTCTAAGACTTATAGAACCACCTCACATGAGAGTGAAGTGGCAACCCAACTTTGGGTCTCCAGATGTTCTTGGACTACAACTCCCAGAAGCCTTGACCACTATCTGTACTGGCCAGAATTTCTGGGAGTTGTAGTCCAAGAACATCTGGGGACCCAAAGTTGGGAACCACTTTGATAGAAAGGCACTCTCCTCATGTCCTATGGATGTAAGGTATCAACACAATTTATAACTAGTTTGAATTAATTTGCCCCCTGCCATTCTTCCTCTAGGAAGTTGTCTTCAACAGTTGATGTCAAGAGCTTTCTCTCCATTGGTCCTAACCTGGAAGGTCTTGATAGTGGATTTCTCCAAAGTGAACACACAACAATCTTGTATACAGTGGCCGCAATCCTATCTGTGCTAGCATAAGGTTTGTGCAGCTTGCTACTGCTAATTGTGGCTAATTGATGAGGTGTCGGACCATGTCATAGTTATCTGCATGATCACATGTTTGATTGTGCCACTGAGATGCACCCCAATCAGTTAGCCACAATTAGCCGCAGGAACTTTCCAAAATGTACATGAATACCAGCCGGATTCTAGCCAGTCATCTGGTTCCAAATTGCTTTGCCCGCACGTGCTAGAAAATATTTCTCTATAGTTCCTATGAGTTATCCAGCCGGATTCTAGCCAATCATCTGGTTCCAAATTACTTTGCCCGCATGTGCTAGAAAATATTTCTCTATAGTTCCTATGAGTTATCACTGTTCTAAGAAGTTGGCTGCTCACATTCCTTGCCATGTGCTATGTCCCACAACTAGAACGGACAATAGATTTAGATCAGTGGTTTTCAAACTTCGGTAACCCAGGTATTCTTGGACTGCAAATCCCAGAAGCCTTTGCCACTATTTGTGTTGGCCAGGGTTTCTGGGAGTTGCAGTCCAAGAACATCTGGGTTATGGAAGACTGGAAGCCACTGATTTGGAAGATAGCTTTAGCTCAGAAAGTTTGAAAAATACTGAGACTGATGTGCACCCTTGCTTTCCTAATTAACCTTTTCCTGGACCTGATCTTCATAATTGACACAAAGTGCTGGTTCTAACCTATCAATCCCTTTATGGAAGACTGGAAACCACTGATTTGGAAGATAGCGTTAGCTCAGAAAATTGGAAAAATACTGAGACTGATGTGCACCCTTGCTTTCCTAATTAACCTTTTCCTGGCCCTGTTCTTCATAATTGACACAATCCAAAGTGCTGGTTCTAACCTATCAATCCCTAAATGGCGAGTCCAAGTTATCTCAGAGATTGCATTTATGAGCCTTCTCAAGTGTTAAGATAATCATGGGAGGCCTTTCTCTCGGTCCCACCAATGTCATAGGTGAATTCGGTGGGGAGACAGGAGACAGCCTTCTCTGGCTGCTCCCAGAGACTCTGGAACTCTCTCCCACTGGAGGCGAGCCTGACCCGATCTTTGCTGCCCTTCCACAAGCAGGCAAAAACATTTCTCTTCAGCTCTAAGGTTTCCCTGAGTGACCAGTGGCCTGAATGGGATGTTTAAATAGATGAACTTTGCTAGCGGATGAATACCTTATATAATGATACCTTATATATTATCCCCATATAAAAAGTGCTGCTTATATACTGCCCCATAGCCCTTAAAGCACTCTCTGGGCAGTTTACATCTTAATTATGATTTTTCAGGATACTCGTAATATATCCCAAAAATAAGCCCGGGTTAAGTGAAACCCTGCCCTCCGCCATTGTGCAGCAAATTGAAGAAGATGACTGGACTGTATTTGAATAATGTAGATTGTTGTACATGAAAATAAAATAAAGCATCCCCTGAAAAAAAGCCCTAATGCGTTGTTGGAGCAAAAATTAATATAAGACCCTGTCTTATTTTTGGGGAAACAGGGTATTACTTACTTAGGTCAAACAAATCTAATCTCAGCAGCGAACTGACAGTTAAGGAATTGACACGAGTATTTCTTGTCCTGTTCCAATCATGTGATTTAGCCTATGACAAGAGATACAAACGTTGACTTCTTGACTGATGCCAATTTGTTCCTAAAGTTTATGCTGTTGGACTTAACGCCAGCATAAGTCATAGGACGCCGGTTGTTCCGTTACGAATGCATTGCAATTTGTTGACGTATGTCATGGATGGAGTGGGGGGGGGGCTTCCCCCCTTCCCCCAAAATTGGCAATCCTCCTTCATCTGTCACTAACTCCTGATGGATGGACTTATTTCTGAATGGGATCTGAATAGTGATTCTGTTGCCATCTTTGCGACCCAAACCTATTTTATTCTTTTAATTCCAGAAGCTGGTGAGCTTGGAGGAGGTGGCTGTATATTTCACCATGGAACAGTGGACATTGCTGGATCCATGGTGTCATGGAAGCTAAACTGGAAGAATGTAATGTGCCTGGGTAAGAATTGTTTTTCACTTTAGCTGGTAGATCCCAGATCCCAAAGAAAAAACAATAATGGTTGCTGTGGTTTTTTTGCCTCTGTCTGTGCCCATCTGTGAGAGGGTTCTAGTCCAACTCCCCAAGCCATCATGTTGTTTCCCTCACACTGACCAGGAAGCCTCGAGTTTAGCTGCAATGTTTTTATTGAACCACTTACTGGATTGCTCCACCACTGCTTCCCAAGGCTTGTATAGCAATGGATATAACTTGTATGAACTTTCTGGGGTTAGGGCTAACAGAACCTCATGGTTTAGTGGTGGACTCTCCCAAATCTCTTCCGGTCATTGGGTAGACGAAGGGTTGGATGCTGGCTGGCACCGAAGCTGATGGTGCACCCAAGCGCTTGGCCTTCGTTTGTCCCCCTCTCCTCCTTGATGATTCCCAGTTTCCTCTTCCTCTGGGTTTCTCTCTCCCCCCCCCCCAGGTTTTAATCCATCCACTTCTTTCTTGTCTCTCATTCCCTGATTTTTACCTTTGCTTCTCCTTCTAATATTTTCTGTTCTCCCCATTCTTTCTCTCCTCAAGATGATAGTTTATATGACACTTGTCTCTTTCTCATCCTTTCTGCTTCCTCTTTTGGCATCTGAAAAGTAACTCATTTTCCCGTTGATGGGTTTTCTAACTCAATCTGTGCATGTGTTTCCTCCCACCTCATTTTCCACCTCGTCTCCTTGTAGAATCATAGAATAATTGTGTTGGGAAGGGCCTATAAGATCAAGAAAAACGTCCTAACTGTTAGAATGGTATGACAACGGAACCAGTTACCTTGACAGGTGGTGAGTTCTCCAGCGCTGGAGACATTCAAGAGAAATTTAGGCAACCACCTGGCAAATAAATTTGGTGATGGGGCCAGGTTGGCCTCCAGTGGGAGGGAGTTCCAAAGTCTGGGAGCAGCCTTCTCTGTGTCTCCACCAAAAGCACCTATGAAGGTGGAGGGACTGAGTCTCTCTTGAGGATCTTAAAACGCAAGCAGACTCGTTAAGGCAGTCCTTGAAGTAGCTTGCTCCCAAGCCGTTTAGGGCATTATAGGCTAGAACCAGCATTTTGAATGGTGTCCGTTGTGGGGGATTTTGGTGAGCTATATAGTATGAGATCTTCAGAGAAAGGGCCAGAAGAAAGATGGGTGGAATCCCACTCACTGGAAAAAAGGACAAATTGTTGAATTATTTAGGAAGAAACCGGAGGAGATAAACGGACCACAGTTAACAGTCCAACATGTGACTTTGCCATTGCTTTATTTTCCCAGTATTGTCTTCTCCAGCTGATGGTAAGTTTACAAGATCTCCATCTAACATATTTCCACATTAGTTGATTGGGTTTCTTCCCTCTTCAGTCAGTCTTCTATCTTTATATTTATTTTTCTCTTAATTTCATCTTATATCATGTGACTGCTGAGAAGTTTTAAAAGCTTTTATATCCTTCAATGCCACTGGCTAACTTAGAACTTCTTTTTAACTTTAATGTCGTTAAGGACCAGACACTGCGTTGATGGTGATGTTTCTTGACCGATGTCTATGATATTACGTGATTTTATCTAAATACTGTAATGTACTTTTATCTTCCTGGTCATTGGCCGTAAGATTATTATTATTCCTTCAGGGGCTAAAAATAAAGAATAGGAAAAAAGAAGAAAAAGGATGCAAAAGAAAAATGGCAGAAGGAAATCTTTGTTTGTCAAGGCCTTGACTCCCCCGTAATCCAAATGCTGCAAGAGTTTGGCAAAAGGAGGGAAAGGGAAAAAATGAATGTCAGTGAAAAAGCTTCACTGGGATTATTTTTACTGTACTTACAAGAGGGCACAAAGGGAAAAATTGGTTTCCGCATTTTAGCCACAGAGAAAACTTCAAGAGGAAGAGACATCAAACAAATCATATGGAAGAGAAAATATTTAAATTTTAAAAGTGTGGAAAGAGCTTCAGCCAAAGGCGTGCTCTTTTTTATCACTGTAGAAAACATACAGAGTATATCAACGGACAGAGGGTGGAACGGGCTTCGTTCCGTGCGCTACGCTAATTTGTCGTCCACAAACACATCCTAGTGAAAAACCATTGAAATGTTTAGTGTGTGGAAAAAGCTTTAGTTGGACTGCTGCCCTTGCCACCAAAGAGCCATTTGAAGACAAAAACTGTTCAAACATTCAGTCTGTGGAAAGCATTTCAGTCACAACTGTCGATGTACTTCCCACCCAAGAACCCACATTGGTAAAAAGGTGCTGAAATGCTTAGATTTTGGAGAGTGTTTCATTCAAAGCACTGGTCAGAAACACACACAGAGAAAAGAAACTATATAAATGCTGTATTCAGAGTATGAAAATGGGTTCCTTCAGAGCACTGCCCTTACTAATCGGCGAAAAAGCCATGCTCCTGAAAAACTGCATCCGTGCTTAAAAGGTGGAAAGAGTTTTATTTCTAGCATCACCTTGACTCATCATCGAATAATTCTCACACTAGTGAAAAGCCATTTAAATGCTCTGAGTTTCTCTCTGGCCGGCAGACTTGCGATACATCAAAGAACTCATACAGGAGAGAAACCATATAAATGCACTGAATGTGGGGAAAAATTCACTCATAGAAGCTGCCTTATTTCTCACCTAAGAATTCACCCCGGCGAAAAACCATTTCGATGCTGAGTGCGGAAAAAGCTTCAGTCAAACCTGACTAAACATCTCAGGACCCACATGGGAGAAAAACCATTTGAATGTTTAGAGTGTGGTAAAAGTTTATTTCAGATCAATAGCCTTACTATACATCACAGAAGAGAAACCGTATAAATGCTCAGAGGGTGGGAAAAGCCTCCATCGCACCAGCCCCTCTCAATTCCCACCAAAGAACCCACACAGGAGAAAAACCTTATCAATGCTCAGAGTGTGGGAAGAGCTTTAGTCAATGCGCCAACCTGATTAAACATCAAGGAACTCACTCAGGAGAGAAGCCATACAAATGCGCAGTGTGTGGGAAAGGCTTTGGTCAGACCGGTAGCCTCACAAAACATCTGAGAACCCACACAAGAGAGAAGCCCCATAAATGCTCTGAATGCGGAAAGAGCTTCAGTCAGGGTACCATCTTTATGGATCATCGGCGAATCCACACCGGGGGGGAAAAGCCATTTAAATGCTATGTGTGTGGAAAGAGTTGCTCAGAAAGAGTTGCTCCCATTAGAAAACACACCAGTGAAAAACCCTTTAAATGCCCCTGGTGTGGAATGAGTTTTACTCAGAGCACGGACCTGACTGATCATTTAAGAACCCACATAAGGGATGAGGTCCTTTGAGTGCCCGTCCAGTAAATAGATACCTTTTACAAGGTGAAACATTCTCAAAGGACAGTCTTAATGGGAGGGAGGTAAAAAACCTTGAGAAAGCATATAAATTCTTGCACAACTCACAGGGAAGTCTAAGTTCTAAAAAAGACCACTTTCATTGTCTGTATCACAATCGGGCCACGTCATATCGATAAGCATCATATCAACAGCTTTTATGACCAATCAGATACTTAAGGCTTCTCTCAGATTAACAAAAGTCCATTATATGACGACAAAGGGAGGCAGGCTTTGACGTTGTGGAACTGCCTCCCCCAAATATTGGTGGGACGGGCACCAGTGTTATATTATTTTTAGTGCTAGATCAAATTTATTATCTTCCCCAAATTGTTTTTCACTGGTTACAAAGACAGGTGGGGTAGCCTATTCTGGCTCTGAGGAGACCCTTCTCTCAGTCCTACAGGCCTCACAAGTACGCTAGATTAGGACTTGACAGAGCTGCTCCCAGCCTGTGGAACTCCCTTCCACTAGAAAACAGCCCATTCTCAATCTTGGGTCACTGAGGTGTTCTGGGACGGCAACTCACCTTCCCTCCTTAGCATTGCTAGTGACGAAGACTTCTCAGAACTGCAGCCGAAAGACACTTGGTTTGCCCAACACAGAGAACAACTGCTCTTGAGAATAAGTTGGCCTCTTCTCTATTTTTCTCTTCAGGCAAGCTTTGAGCCACTGAACCTGTTGCTGAGAAATGGATTTTTAGCAGGATACTGCCTTAAAAAAAAATTTTTTTTTAGTGTGTGTGATGGGTTTGAAGCAACAGGCAGCCAAACTAGGGGAGTCTGACTCCCTTTGCCTCCCATGCAAGGAGCCAGCTGAGATCCTCTGGTGAGTGTGTGGCTGATGTGTTCTGCTCTCTGGGTGATGTTGCGCGAGGTGGTGGTCTCTGTGTGCCATCAGAAGACAAGAGCGGTAGATCACATCTGATTATTATGCCAAGAAAGCCCCAGGAGAAAGTTTGGAATTGATCTGTTGAATATGTCATTATTCCGTTTAATGGTATTTAATATAATTAAAGCTGGCCAGATAGCTTAGTGGGTTAGGAGGAGGAGGAATAAGAGGAGGAGAAGATAGTGTTGGTGCGGGGCCAAAACTCCAGAGGCATAATGGGTTTCAATGCATTCCAATGGGGAAAGGTTTTTTGCATGACGATTTCGCTGAACAGCAATTTCAGTGGGACGGATTATCGTCATGTGGGGCACCACTGTATACAGAGCTTCTTATCAGACTGCTTCCATTCTTCCCACTTATACAGCAAAGTAAGAGACTTAGATGTGGGGAGAAAATGACATGAAAGAGTTCTTAGTGATTATAATATAGTATATTAGGTATGGTTAAACATATATACATGGCAAGATACATTTGGCATAACAACATTCAGAGCAATATTGACATAGAAGCAAATGACCACCAGACTTACTGCTGAGTGGCAAAGGCCTGTTCTGTCTCTGTTACATTTATACCCAGAACAACCAATCACATTTCACCATTTACAGCTGCTCTTGCGTAACAATCAAGCATTACATCAGCTTGTTACATCTGTATGCTGTTAGTCACTACATTGGCTTTTACTTTACATTTGTGTCTCTGCAATCATTACAATATTAAAATTTAACTCCCTGTTCATGAAAAGAACAAAATCCTGACAGATAGAAGTTTGTTTAGTGGAGGAAGGAGAAAGAAAGAAAGAAAGAAAGAAAGAAAGAAAGAAAGAAAGAAAGAAAGAAAGAAAGAAAGAAAGAAAGAAAGAAAGAAAGAAAGAAACAAAGAAAGAAAGGGGGGAGATAAAACTAGGTGTGGGAGGAGGATATAAAAGAAGGGGGGAAAGGAGCTTTGGTAGTACAGTAGACTGGAAAGAGAAACAGAAGAGAGTAAGAAAACAATTGAGACAGAATGAGGTGATCAAAAGTATGATAAAGCGTGGGACTTACTTAAGGATTTCCCAAACCTAAAGGTAGGGGGTCTATTGCTGAACCCGGAGATTCCTAAAGAAGGAGAAATGGTCTATGAGATGCAGGAATGGATTATTATAGTGTTTCTGTGGGGACAAGGATGGGGGGGGAGATAATACACCCTGACCCCATCTTCAAAATTCCATCAAGAGGAGACTGGGCACGTCACCCATGTTGTGGGATGGTGTGTGCGGTGAGGAGTGCACCCCTATGCAAGATCACCGATCACAAGCGGTTCAGTCCAGCCCCACAGGAAAAGTTTTATAAACTAAGGTGGCACAAAAGGAAATCTGGATCTACAGTTAGACCTCTTGTGATCTGCTGTGTGACAGGCTAAACTCCCAAGCAGACCGTGGCTGTCAACTCTATTTTTTGTCAAGTCTAATAGCGCTACATTCTCTGAGGTCCTAGGGCTGCAAGCTGAAAACTGGAGATGAACCCCAGAACAAAAACCTTAGATGTGGCCCTAGAAAAGATAGGACCCACAGGGCCATTGGCCCAGGCCTCCCCTCACAGGAGGGCCTCACCTCAGGTGAGGCTGCATTACTCTGTGGCATTATTTTCTATGTACAGTAGTGCCCCGCATAGCGGCGATAATCCGTGCCGGAAAAATCGTCGCTATGCGGATTCGTCGTTATACGAAAATAAAAAGCCCATAAGAATGCATTAAAACCCGTTTAATGCGTTCCTATGGGCAAAAACTCACCATTATGCAAAAATCCTCCATATGGCCACCATTTTCGGTGCCTGGTAAGTGAGGAATGGGCGCGAAAACACAGCGGGCGGCCATTTATTTTCCCCGGCGGCCATTTTGGAACCGCCGATCAGCTGTTGGGAAAAGCTTGCTATGCGATAATCGGTAAGCGAAACAGCTTACCGATCATCGCAAAGCGATTTTTCCCCATTTAAAACATCGCAATGTGATCACTTTTGCGATCGCAAAATCTTCATCGCTATGCGTATTTGTTGTTAAACAAAGCACTCGTTAAGAGAGGCACCACTGTACTATAATATCCGAGGCTGGCTGGATAACTCAGTTGGTTTTGAGGACTGAGCCTACCTGGAGGACAGCCAGCCTGTGTATCCTTGGGCAAGCTGCACCATCCCAGGGTGCCCCTAGAAGAAGGGAAGGGGAAACCACTTTTGAATATTATCTACCTGGAAAACTCTGGAATGGGTTATCATAAGTCAGAATTGACTTGACAGCTTGTGATGATTATTATATACCAATTAATTCAATCCAGAGCGTTTAAAAATAAAGCTAAATAAAATGATACTTTTTCACATCCTATAATTTTTTTTAAAAATGTACTGATCTTTACAGTAAAAAAATTGTTTCTATCCCTCACAATCTGAAATGGCCCAGGTCACATATCTGAGCTCTCAAAAGGCCCAGTGACAACCCTGTTTGACCATTACTGTATTTATGCTCTCTGGAGCTCATGGAGTCCGACCAACAATGTCAGGAGGAAAGCAAATTGCAGTCCACCACCCTTACAGGGTTGACCTGTTGTCAAGCAAAGCCAGATGGGTGTAGTTCATCATAGTTTCCCTCTGTCAAAGTGTTTGTTTTTAGGCTGTCAGCCATGTAGCTGGTGGCAGTTGGGCATCCAAGTTTTGGAAAGGCTGTGGATCCTCTCCAGGTTTTCATCTGCCCTTCACAGGAACTACCGTCTCCCTATAGGTTCAGCAGCAATCAATACAGCTTGTAAAGTAAATACTGTAAGTAATTCTGGAGGGGTTCCCAGCACTGCCGAAGTCGGAGTCCCGAAACTACTGGGTAGCCCAAGCTTATTTGGTGAGGACACAAGATGGGGCCTTCTTGGTGGCTGCTCCCAGGCTTTGGAATGCACTGCCCAGGAAGTCAGGTTGCCCCTTCCATTGTTGGGCAAGCAGATTGTTCACCCTGGCTCAACAGAGGCCCCAGTGGGAAGGCTGAAGCAAGATCTCAGGCTAAAATCCTTTATCTGTTATTGTTCCTCAGCCGTGACTATTCTGGCGGCAGGTGGACTCACATTCTGGAGGAACGGCATAGAGTGTTGTAACCTAGTTTACGATTCTCCTTGAATGTGGAAGAATAGAACCCGTTACTGTACAGTGGTGCCCCTTCGCTATGGGGAAACATCGCTAAATGGAACAGAAAAGCCCATTGGAACGCATTAAACTTTGTTTAATGTGTTCCAAATGGGCCCCAAACTCACCGTTCTGCGATGTTCCAGTGGCCATTTTGGGTGTTCTGGTGGCCATTTTGGGTCTTCCGGCGGCCATTTTTGGTGTTCTGGTGGCCATTTTGAGTGTTCCGGTGGCCATTTTGGGTGTTCCGGCGGCCATTTTGGAACCTGCGAAGATCGGTAAGCGAAATGCTTACCGATTGTCAGAAAGCGATTCTCGCCCTATTAAAACATCGGTATGCGATCGCATTAGCGATCGCAAAATTCGCATCGCTATGCGGATTCATCGTTAAACGGTGCACTCGTTATGCAAGGCACCACTGTACTTACGCCTTGTGGTGCAGTGGTTAAACTGCAGTACCGCAGCCAAGACTCTACTCATGATCCGAGTTCAATCCTGACGGGTTCAGACAGCTGGCTCAAGGTTGACTCAGCCTTTCATCCCTCCAAAGTTGGTAAACTGAGTCCCCAGCTCACTGGAGGGGACAGTAGGTATCTTGTGTAATTAAATTGTAAAGAGTGCTTTCAGTGATTTTTAGCTTTTGATCCAATACAAGAAGAAGGATAAGAAAGCTCCCACCCAGGAAGTGCGGATGTCCTGGGTCAGAGCTCTCCTGGAACAGACTGAAGCTCCCACCTGATCCAGCATCCTCTTTTCCAAAATAAGCAGCCAGAGGCTTCTGGAAAGTTCATAAGCAGGACGTGGGGCGTGCTCCCCTTTCCCACTGCTGCTGTCCAGCTCCAGGTGTTCTGGCTGCCTCCAATCCTGGAGTGCCTCCACGGGTCCCTCCTCTCTCCTTTGAATCCCATCCCTGCTGGTGGACCTCCTCAAGACAGGTTTCATGTGCCAAATATTGAGACCTGGGTGCTGTCACAAAATGGCTATCATAAGGGATGGGGAAAATTTTTGAAGTTGCTTTTTCTGTGTGTGTGTGTTTCTGTCTGTCTGTCTGTCTGTCTCCTCTTATTGTTTCCAGGGATCGTGATCTGTTGTTGTTGTTGTTGTTGTTGTTGTCCTCTTATTGTTTCCAGGGATCATGATCTGTTGTTGTTGTTGTTGTTGTTGTTGTTGTTGTTACTACTACTACTACATGCCATCAAGTCACCTCCGACTTATAAAGTATACTGCTTATATACCATCCCATAGTGCTTAGTGCAATGTCTGGGTGGTTTAAAATTTAATTATGCAGGCTACCATGAAATTGGTACTCAGTTTACCGACCTGGAAGGCTGAGTCAACCTCAAGCCAGCTACCTGAGCCTGTCAGAATCAAGCTCAGGTTGTGAGCAGAGTCTTAACTGCTTTACTGCAGTTTTACTACTGCACCATAAGGCTCCTATGGCAACCCAATGGATAAGTGACCTCCAAAATGTGTTGTCCTCAACAGCGCTGCTCGGCTACTGCAAACTCAATCTTGTGGCTTCCTTTCGGGCAGCCGTTTTCAACCTTTTTTTTGCCGCAGCCGTAAGTACAAGAGGAAAGAAATATAGGCTGAATCAGGATTGTATAAATCACATAAACCTTCCAAGATAGTGTGCAAATAATCGTTTTCAGTGTGTGACCCCCTTTTCAAATGTGCAGTGGTACCTCGTAAGACGATGACCCCGCTAAACAACAAATCTGCATAATGATGACTTTTTGCGATCGCTATAGCGATTCGCAAAACAGTCATTCCAATGGGGGATTTTCGCTGGACGTTGATTAGGTCCGTGCTTCGCGAACCGTTTGTTCACAAGACAACGATTTTTACAGCTGTTCATCAGCTTCGCAAAAAAAGGCTGGCCTGTGTTTTCCGGACCCATGTTTCACAGAGCAGCCATTTTACAGCTGATCGGCACTCACGTCAGCTTCAAAAAAAAAGGCTGCCCTGTGTTTTCCAGACCCATGTTTCGCAGGGCAGCCATTTTACAGCTGATCGGCACTCACAAAAATGGCTTCCCTATGGGCTATATTCGCTGGACGACAAGGTATTTTCCCCATTGGAACGCATTAAACCGGGTTTCAGTGGGAAAACGGATTTTGCATGACGACGATTTCGCTAAACAGCAATTTCAATGGGACAGATTATCGTCGTCATGCGGGGCACCACTGTGTGTGTGTATGTGTGTGCGTGTGCGTGTGCGTGTGCATGTGTGTACAGTATATGGTATGGTTCTGTCTTCCTCTTTTTCTTTCTTTCTCCCATCTTCTTTCATTGCCTAAAGTTTGGTGACCTTTGGGGATTGCAATTTCAGCTGTGTTGAGAGAGGGCCTCCTTTTTCTTTCAGGACCTGGTGGCCTTTGAAGAAGTGGCTATCAATTTTACGGAGGAAGAGTGGACTCTTTTGGATCCAGACCAGAAGGCCTTGCATGCAGAAGTTAGAGAGGAGAATTTTGCTAATGCAAGCTCTCTGGGTAAGGCTGCCTCTTCCCTTGGACTTCGGAGATCCTGGAATCAGGATTTACTGCTTGCCAGAGATCAGAAAATCCACCCAGAGCAAGAAAAATAGGGTGCTTCCTCAAGTAACCAAAAAAAAAAATCCATTTGGACTAACTAAATACAAATTATTCACAGTAACCAGATTATTACTGTTTGCGTTGAATGTATTCTGTATTGGCTGAAATTTTGTCAGTATTTAAAGTGATATGGCACTTTAAGAATATGAAGTTACTGTGAATAATTCATATTTAGTTAGTCCACACAAGTTTTTCTTTGGTTAACGGAGATTTTAAAAATCAGCAAGTTTAAGACCAGAGTCAAGTTTAAGACCAGAGACCGACACAACATTTAGTCCAGTTGTGTCGGACTCTAGAGCGTGGTGCTCATCCCCGTTTCCAAGCCATAGAGCCAGCGTTTGTCCGAAGACAGTTTCTGTGGTCACGTGGCCAGTGCAACGAGACACGGAACGCTGTTACCTTCCCACCGAGGTGGTATTTATTTATCTACTTGCATTTACATGCTTTCGAACTGCTAGGTTGGCAGGAGCTGGGACAAGTGACGCGGGCTCACTCCATTGCATGGATTCGATCTTACAACTACTGGTCTTCCAACCCTGCAGCACAGAGGCTTCTGCGGTTTAACCCGCAGCGCCACCACGTCCCATGCAGAGTCAACATAGGCTCATATTAATTCACAGCCAGCAAAGCGAGAACTTTGCAATGACTGGAGTTATGTTGTCTATTTCTGCCAGCAAAGCAGCAGTGGCCAAAATTACAGAAAAGAAGTCATAGTAATACCACATAGTACTTGTTTAATTATCTTAAAAATATCCGTATACTTACTATTTTGGCTTTTACTGTAAATACTGTTTTAGTCATGTAAGCTGTCTTGGATCTTTGGGGGAGAAAGGCAGCATAGAAATATTTTAAATAAATAAATACATAAATAAATAGTCTATGTGACAGCTGCGATGACATCACCTGCCCATCATGGTTATGCTGGAACCCATCTGCCTATAGCAGAGCAGGAGGTGGGACTCCAGGAGGTGGAGCTGTGTATATAAGGGGAGGGGGAGTGAATGATGTGAGTTAGTTAAGAGAGTTAAGAGTTATAGAGAGTTAGGGTATAAAGTAAGGTGTTAGTGAAGGTCTGAGAGAGAGTGTGTATGAGGGGATACTTTATTATTGCTGATTGCCTTTTTATTTTAGTTGATAAAGTGATTTACCATTCCTTCTGTTGTTATCAATAAAATACAAGTTTTTATTTTTAAAATCATACATTTGTCTGAAGAGTCTTATGAGGGAGTGGTTGGTGGCAGCGTAAATAAAGTGTGAATGAGAGAGTGTCCTGACCATTGTGACGTGAAAGAGGGACGTCACAGTCGGCATTAAAGAAACAATTTAAATATGCATTAAAATTAAAAGATTTAAGTACAAAAACAAATTTAAAACATTGAAAACCGTACTGGTAAGTTAAAAACCAACATTCTTGAGATAACTGGCTGCTTCAAGGTCTGCCTGAAGAGACAAGTAGGTGGGGGCCAGCCTGGATTTTTGGCGCAGTGCATTCCAAAGCCTGGGAGCAGCCACTGAGAAGGCCCTGTCTCGTGTCCTCACTTAGTGAGCTTTGGAGGGTGGGGGATCCGAGAGAAGGGCCTCCACAGAAGACCAAGAAGGCTCATATGAGGTGGTATGATCCTTCGAATAGCCTGGGCTGAAGCCATATATGGTTTATAAGTGATAACCAGCATTTTGAATTGGGCCTGGAGACAGACCGGCAACCAGCGATGCTGTTGTAGTAAGGGAGTTGCATGTTCCCTGTAATGAGTGCCAGTCAGCAGTCTGGCTGCAGGATTTTGAACCGGCAGAAGTTTCTGAACTCTCTTCAAAGGCAGCCCCACGTAAAACACATTGCAGTACTCCATTTGGGAGGTAACAAAAGCATGTGTTGTTGTGACCAAATCAAACATCTCAAACAGTTTTCACTGCAAAAGTTTCACTGCTGAAATCTTTGCATCCAGGCTCAGAGATTAATCCAGGAGCACCCCTAAACTGCAGACCTTATTTTTATGGGAGAGTGTAACCCCATCCAGTACAGGTGAAATCTCTGTCCCTATCCCCTGATTTTCCTGGTGACTGACCAGGAGCACCTTTGTCTTGTCTGGATGATCACCTAGTGAGGTTTGGAGGGTGGGAGATCTGAGAGAAGGGCCTCCATAGAAGACCAAGAAGACTCATATGAGGTGGTATGATCCTTCAAATAGCCTGGGCTGAAGCCATATAGGGTTTATAAGTGATAACCAGCAGTCTGAATTGGGCCTGCAGACAGACCGGCAACCAGTGATGCTGTTGTAGTAAGGGAGTTGCATGTTCCCTGTAATGAGTGCCAGTCAGCAGTCTGGCTGCAGGATTTTGAACCGGCAGAAGTTTCTGAACACTCTTCAAAGGCAGCCCCACGTAAAGCACCTTCATTTCGCTCACCTGGACCAGGGCCTGTCCATGAGGCTGCATGGCTGATTCAGGCCGTGCTTCCTGTTGTTAATATACAAAAAAGGAAGCTGATGCAATGCTTCTTGGCAATTGTAGTCTTGCTTCCCTTTAGGCTCTGCAGAAGGGGCTATAGCAGTGGTTCTTAACCTTTGTTATTCGGATGTTTTTGAACTGCAACTCCCAGAAACCCCAGCCAGCACAGTTGGTGGTGAAGGCTTCTGGGAGTTGCAGTCCAAAACTCCTGAGTAACACAAGGTTAAGAACCAGTGGGCTATAGTATGGTCCTCTGTTGCTATAGTAAGTCGCAAAAGTAGGCCAATTTAAATGAATGGCATCTACAGCAGAACTGACTCAGCAAATCCACACTGATTCAATGGGCTTCCCCTAGCATGACTTACTACACTAAGCAACAGGAAAAAAAGTTACACCATTATAAACCTAAAACTTATAAAGAATGTATAAATAATACATGTTGAGCTAGTAAGTTGAAACACAATATCTGTAATTTAGTTCTAGAGGTCTGTAAAAGTATGCCAACTTTCGTACAAGATCTGTCTCTCAGAGCTACAGTGGTGCCTCGCTTGAGGACGTTAACTCGCGCCATTTTCGGTGCCTGTAGTGCGAAAAATGCCTCCTAAAAACAGCGGGGAGACCATGCTTCCATACTTGAGTGTTTTTTAGCATCTGCAAGGGGAAGAAGCCTTAGAACTGATCCCCCAAGGATACCATCATCTTACTCTATTACAATTTTCCAGAAAATTAAAAGGATTCATTTATTGTTTCTTATCTCACATGGGGCCCCAATGTGTTTATCCTATTATTTGCATAATCGTATTTTTAATATCTTCCTTAATTAAAGGATCCATTTCTTCCAGATAAGTTTCTTGTTTTTATTCCTGCAGAGATGGAGAAAGTTGAACAGCAGAGAAAGAAATATGAAGGAAAAGAAAACGGGGGGAAGAAAACTCTCATTTCTGAATATGCCGGTTTACATGAAATCCAAAAGCTGATATGTTTTCAATGTGGAAAGAGCTTCAGCTTGAACATACACTGAGTGGGGGGACCCACTCAGTAGGGAATCCATGCAAATGTTCAGAGTGTTGAAATAATATCTTGGAAAAGATTGATCTTACTCCCCATCAAATAACTCAGGCTGCACAAAAACTATGTAAGCGCTCAGAGTGTGGAAAGAGTTTCGTTGGGAGTGCTGATTCTACCTATGGTCCGGGAACCCATACTGGTGAAAAACCCTATGAATGCTCAGACTGTGGAAAGAGCTTCATGAAGAACAATCATCTTACGTCCCACCCAAAAATCTACACGGAAGAGAAACCGTATAAATGCTCAGACTGCGGAAAAAGCTTTTCTGCCAGCACGACTCTCAATTATCATCACAGACTCCACACCAGGGTGAAACCGTATAACTGCTTAGAGTGTGGGAAAAGCTTCACTGATAGCACTGCTCTTAATTATCATCAAAGAGCCCACAGGGGAGAATTGCCATATCAGTGCTCAGAGTGTGGGAAGAGCTTCACTCAGAGCAGTAACTTTAGAGCCCATCAGAATACCCACCAAGACCAAAAACCCTATGAATGCTCAGAGTGTGGGAAGGGCTTCACTCAGAGCAGCGGCCTGATTAAGCATCTTGGAACCCACATGGGAGAGAAACCCTATAAATGTCCAGAGTGTGGAAAAACCTATTGCGATCATGACGGGTTGATTAAGCATCAAAGAACCCATAGCAGAGAAAAACCCTACACATGCTCCGAGTGTGGGAAGAGCTTCAGTCAATGCTCCACCCTTACCGATCATCAGAGAATTCACACTGGGGAGAAACCATTTAAATGCTCAGAGTGCGGAAAGAGGTTTTGTAGGTGCAGTAACCTTAATGAGCATCAAAGAACACACACTGGGGAAAAGCCATTTAAGTGCTCAGTGTGTGGAAAGAGTTTCTCTTGGAGTAATAATCTTATAAATCATAAAAATATCCACACAGGGCAAAAACCGCTCACGTGTCCAGACTGTGGAAGAAGCTTCTCTCAGTCCAGTAGCCTCAGCAGACATCAGAAGACCCACAAGGACAGAAGCTGGTTCAATGGAGAGACGCCATATAAATGTTTAGAGTGTGGAAAGAGCTTCACTCAGAGCAGTAACCTGACGGCCCATCAAAAAACACACACATGTGAGAATCCATTTACATATTCGGCTTGCGGGAAAATCTTCTGTCACTCCAGCAGCCTTAGTAGACATCAAAGAATACACAAGGAGAGAAACTGTTTAAATGGAGAAATGCCAAATAAACACTCAGTGTGTGTGGAAAGGTCGGCTCTGTGCTCTGCCCTTCAAGATCATCAAGGAATCCACGTGGACAAAACATCATTTCAGTATACAGGCTGTCGAAAGAGCCTCAATCAACACAGTAAGCTTTTGCCCTGTCAACAAAAACATGGCGGTCAAGAACTGGCCACATGCTTAGAGTTGTGAAAAAGCTTCAGAGGGAGCTGCAGTATTAGTAGAAAGCCCCCACAGAAGAATTGCTGAAGGAAAGAAAACAGGTCAATGTTCTGAGTTTATTTTATTTATTTATTTATTTATCTATCTATCTATCTATCTATCTATCTATCTATCTATCTATCTATCTATCTATCTATCTATCTATCTATCTATTTATTTATTTATATGATTTATTCCCCGTTCATCTGGCCTATAAGACTACTCTAGGCAGTCTTAGTTGATGTGGATTCCATCAAGAGACAAAGACTACACATGAAAATTGGAGAAGAATTGGAAAACGTCTACTGGAGAAAGCATAAAATACTTCCATTGCAAGAGGACATTGTCTCAAAAAAGAGGCTGGGAAGGATGGGATTTTCTGAGCTACACATTTATTTATTTAAATGTTTTTTACCCCACCTTTCTCCTTAAAAAGGACCTCAGGTGGTTTAACATCCTTAAAAGATATTTAAAACCTTGAAACAGTAAGCAGACAAATATTTTAAAAGAATTTAACAAGTATTATATTTAAAATGGCAAATAAAATCGATATGGAAGAGACTTTTAAAAAAAACAAGGCACAACAATCCATTTAAAAAAAAAACTCCTCTCGGACAGTTTTGGGGTTCGGTATCACCAATATGCAGACGACACCCAACTTCATCTCACCTTCCTATCTGATTCCAAGGGAGCTGTCCTTGGTTCTAAACCAGTGCCTCGTGTCAGCAGCAAGCTACACGAGGAAAAACAAACGGAAACTTATTCCAAGGCAACGCAGGGGTTCCTAGTCAGTTGGAAATCAGATGTAAGAGAGTAAGGATGCAGCCTGTGCTGGATGGGGTTACGTCCCCTCTGAAAATTCAGGTTCGTAGCTTGGGGGTGCTCCTGGATTCATCCCTAAGCTTGGATGCCCAAGTTTCGGCGGTGGCTAGGAGTGCATTTGCATAGCTAAAGCTGGTGCGCCCATTCCTTGAGATATCAGATTCGCTACAATGCTTTAATTGTATCCCCGTTTGGATTGCTGCAACACACTCGTATGTATGGCCACCTTTGAAGAGTGTTCAGAAACTTCCGCTGGTGCAAAATTCAGCAGCCAGATTATAGAGAGCACAATTCTCTATAGATTATAGAGAGGCCAATTCTAGGGAGCCCATAACACCTCCTGCTACAAGAATTGCTCTGGTGGCTCAGTCCATTTCCTGGCCCAGTGGCCAATACGGCTCGGGTCCAGCCTACCTGAAGGACCATCTCTCCCCTTATGAACTGTCTTGGCATTTAAGATCACCAGAGGAGGCCCTCCTGTCAGTGGGCATGCCACCGTTGACGGGGACACAAGAGAAGGCCTGCTTTGTGCAGCTCCCAGGTGGTAGAACCCTCTTCCATGGAAGATCAGGCGGGCACCCTCCCATTTGGTCTTTCCACCAACCGCTGAAGACCCATCTTTTCAGGCAGGCTTTGAACCATCATGGTTGAGTCCCTGAATGCCACTTTTAAGATAGTTTTTAATATTTCATAGAAGCATAAAATCATGAAGTTGGAACGGACCTATAAGACCACTGAGTCCAACCCCCTGCTCAAGGCAGGAATACAAATCAAAGGATATCGTAAAACGGCCCAGAGTAGATTCATCTAGATGGGCGGTATAAAAGCCAAATACATAAATAAATACAGTACTGTATCTGCCAGGTGGTTCTCTCAATTTCTCTTGAATGCCTCCAGTGTTGGACCACCTCCTGTGGTCTTGGGTTCCCTTGTCATACTGCTCTAACAGTTAAAAAGCTTTTCCTGATATTCAGCCGAAATCTGTCTTCCTGTAACTTGATTCTCTTGTTGCATGTCCAGAACTCTGGGATGATCGGGAACAGATTTTGCCCTTGGAAAGTGCTATCAAATCTCCCCCTCAGTCTTCTTTTCTCAAGACTAAACGTGCCAAATTCTTATTCTTTCAGTCTTTCCTCCTAGGGCCTGGTTTCCAACCCCCTAATCATCCTTGTCACCCTCCTCTGAACTTCTTCCCAGTTGTCACCATCCTTCTTGAAGTGTGGTGTCCAGAACTGTACACAATGCTCAATATTAGGCCTAACCAGTGGCATTTACCTGCTTTTAAGTATTCAACTATATTTTAAGTAGTTCAATTGTTTTTTTAATGTTTAACTTATTATGTTTTTACTTCTGTTATTTTAATATTGTGAGCTGCCTTGGGGTCCCCCTTATCTGGAGAAAGGCAGCTTATAGAGAAAACAAATGAGCGAACAAATCCTGCCTGGAGAGAAAGGTCTTTTGTCTGCTTGCAGAAGGGCAGCAAAGTTGGAACTGCCCTGGCCTCCAGTGGGAGGGAGTTCCAGAGTCTGTGAAGAAGCCACAGAGAAGGCCCTGTCCCATGGCCTCACCAAATGCACCAGTGAAGGTGGTGGGACCAAGACAAGGGCCTCCCATGATGATCTTAACCCCCAGAGGGGCTCATAAACGAAGATACAGCCTTTGAGATAACTTTGAGATAAAGTTCAGAGCTTTATCAGCACTTTGAATTGTGCCCAGAAACAGATCAGCAACCAGTTGGAGCTGCTGTAGTGTGTGGGGGTGTGTGTTATGGGATCCCTGTGACTGGCCCATCATCCTTCATTCTGGTTCTTCCTGCTTTACAGGCACTTTACAAACAGCTGGATGTGATGCACTCGGGAGAAAGGCCTGCATTGGAAGCCTTTGAGGCTACGTCTACCTAGCTTTCTGTTCAGAAAGAAAGCTACCAGTTAACAGCAGGGCAAGGGACAAGATGCTTGGGTGGCGTTTGGCCTGACCAAGCCTCAAAGTCTTCCAGTTCAGGCCTTTCTCCAAGGTGAGCCCTATTGAGGTCATCTGTCAGATAAAACTCCCAGAATAGAGAATTAGGGCGCTTGTTGTTCCGAAAATCCCATCCGTAGCAGACAATTCTACAAAAGAAGAAGAGTGAACTGGAAAAGATCTTCATCTCAAATGAATGACGCCCAGGCGTTATGTCAATAGATGTTTAAGCAAGCATTCTCTTCACAAAATAAGACTTTGAGGGTTTTTTCTGTGGTGCTTCTGATGACACCAGCAGAAGGAAATATCTTTGATGTGACCTATTGATTATGGAGGCGTTGTTGGCACTGACATGATATGATTTTGGCCACAGCTTGTGTGCCCTGTTTCAGGTTTTTTTTTAAGCTCTGTAGTTGAACATGCCTCTTTTGTGTAACTTCTGCTCCTTTGGGTTGCCGTCCTGATTCAGATATCGAAGTGATTTATTATTATTTTGTATACCAGTTGGTTGCCGAGAGATGTAGCATTTATGTCCCTATGCAAATTTTAAGTGCGGGAAAACTGAACTTTTGCTGCCAGCATCTTACTTTTGTAACTAGCGTCTCTCCTGCCTGTCTCTGGTGAAGAAGTCTTGCTATCCTTCCTACCATAAAATCATAATCATCATCATGGGTCATCAATTTTGATTTATGGTAACCCTTTTCAGAGTTTTCTAGGTGGAACATGTTGAAAAATGGTTTACCATTCCCTTCTTCAATGTAGCTTGCCCAAGGCCACACAGGCTGGCTTTTCACTCAGGAGACACCGGTGGGAATCGAACTTTCAACCTCGAGCTCCACAGCCAGATCCTAAACCACTGAGCTATCCAGCTCATCAGGCAAATAGATCTGCAGATAAAATCTTCCTTCTCAAAGGGGGAAAAAAAATCACATCTAGGCCGTGATCTAAGCTGTCTCCCACCCAACCATTTGAACTGCTTTCAGTGTTCAATGCCAGTGACCGTGGCATTCTGTCCTTCCGTTGTGACATATTTCTGTCTTGCTTCGGTCAGAGTGTGCATGTGAGACTTGATAGGCCGGGGCTGATTATTCCTCTTGTTTATTTGATCTCTGTTTGGGGAAGAAATTGCTAAAAATGTGGATGCAGGTTTTTGGAATGCAGGAATTTTAAGAAAAGGGGTGGATGGGGTTTACTACAACATTACCTTAATAAATCTAAACTTTCTAAATTGGTATTCTCTTTTGACCAAAGGTGGAGAACCCATGACCCTCCCAGTGAATTATCATTCCATATCATCTCCCACCGTTGGCTGACGGAAACCGGGGTCCAAGAATATGTGAAGACTTCTATGTCTTGAAATGCAAAGTAACTTGTTTTTAGGTTTTTAGAAGTAAACGTAAGCAAGACCAAGTCACTTTGTGGTCTGTGTGTGTGTTGAAGTCTTGATTGATGGAGTTCTGTGTTTTTGTTTGTTCGTTTCTTTCTTTTGCTCCTTTTTCCAACTCTGCAGAGTTCAAATAAACTTTGAATGTTAATGATAAATGCATAGGGGTTAATTTCAGTTAGGTTTTCCATTCCTTGGTAATGGTGTGCTGTCAAGTGAATTCTGATTTATGGCGATCCGTTCCAGGCAAACAGGACCCAAAGTGGTTCCCCATTCCTTTCTTCTGGGAGTGCCCTGGGACTGTGCAGCTGGCCCAACACGACACAGGCTGGCTGTACTCCCAGGAGGCATACTGAGGATTCCAACTCCCAACCTCTGGCCAGAGACCTAAACTATTGCACTACCTAGCTAGCTTCCTTTTCTATAGATTTTTAAAAAATCTGTCTGTTACACACCCTTGCAGTTGCTTGAAAAATAAAGTTAAATATACAAACAGAATAGTATTACTTATTTAGAAATAATTGTAACTTTTTTGGCTAGGTCTGCTCAGGCAGCATTTGCTGCCTTGAAATGCTCGTTAAAGTAAGGTAAAGGTAAAGGTTCCCCTTGACGTTCGACTCTAGGGGGCGTTCGACTCTAGGGGGCGGTGCTCATCCCCGTTTCCAAGCCATAGAGCCAGCGTTTTGTCCAAAGACAATCTTCCGTGGTCACATGGCCAGTGCGACTTAGACACGGAACGCTGTTACCTTCCCACCGAGGTGGTCCCTATTTATCTACTTGCATTTGCATGCTTTCGAACCGCTAGGTTGGCGGGAGCTGGGACAAGCGACGGGCGCTCACTCCGTCGCGTGGATTCGATCTTACGACTGCTTGGTCTTCTGACCCTGCAGCACAGGCTTCTGCGGTTTAGCCTGCAGCGCCACCACATCCCTTTGCTCATTAAAGTAATATAACGTAAATATGAGCCACCTAGCATAAGGTGCAGCCAGCACTGTTTCTTTGGTTCCTGTGTCACCATTTGCTTTTCCCCACATTTTTGTCCTTTTTTTCCTTCTTCTGATCACAACACTGCCTGATAACTATGAGTAAACTTCAGTTCTGTCTTCTTCAGACGTTTCCAAAGGATTCTTTTGCCCTATAGAAAGGGCTGGACTGCGTAACCCAAGGGAAGGCTGGTGAGGCTGGGCTCAATCCAGTTGCACTTTGTCTTTTCGTGTTATCCTCTCCTAACAAAAGGAGTAGCCAAATTCCTAATATATAGTAGGATCCCCACATCCATTGGATCAATATCTGCTGATTCGCTTACCCGCTGGCTGAAAATATTAAATAAAAATGCCCAGAAATATGGTACCTGTTTATGTGTATTTCCAGGGTGCATTTAGTGGAACTCACCACTAGAGGGAGCCAGCGACCATGCAGTGTATAGAATTCCATACTGCTCCATTTTGAGGCATTCAAGTGGTGGTGGGGACTTGGAACGGATTCCTGATAGATGTCACATTCTACCGTTTTCAAGACTTTTTTAACTAGAATCTCAGTAGACTGTACTTGAGGTCTGGGCTTCTGGAAAAACACTGTCAGCTTGCTGGGGCTATGTTTAACATGATGACATAGACCAATGCTCCTCAAATGTGCATATCCACACATCGATGGTTGACAGGAACACTCTACCATCAAGGCGAGTGGTCAAGGATGCTGGGACTTGTAGTCCAACAAGATCCAGAGACCCATGTATAGCTTGAATCCTATTGATTATCAGAACTGGAGCCTTCTTGTAGCAGATGAATCAGATGCTACAGGAGATATTAGAAACTTCAATACTGATGGTACCAGAACTATTCCTACTAAATATGTTGTTGTTGTTGTTTAGTCATTGAGTTGTGTCCGACTCTTTGTGACCCCATGGACCAGAGCACGTCAGGCCCTCCTGTCTTCCACTGCCTCCTGGAGTTGGTCACCATCTCATCCTTTGTCGTTCCCTTCTCCTATTGCCTTCAAACTTTCCTAGCATCAGCGTCTTTTCCAGGGAGTCTTCTCTTCTCATGAGATGGCCAAAGTATTGGAGCCTCGGCTTCAGGATCTCTCCTTCCAGTGAGCACTCAGGGTTGATTTCCTTTAGAATGAGTAAGTTTGTTCTCCTTGCAGTCCAGGGGACTCTCAAGAGTCTCCTCCAGCACCACAATTCAAAAGCATCAATTCTTCGGTGGTCAGCTTTCATTATGGTCCAGCTCTCACTTCTGTACATCACTACAGGAAAAACCATAGCTTTGACTATTCTGACTTTTGTTGTCAAGGTGATGTTTCTGCTTTTTAAGATGCTGTCGAGGTTTGTTGTCGCTTTCCTCCTAAGAAGCAGGCATCTTTTAATTTCGTGGCTGCTGTCACCATCTGCAGTGATCATGTAGGTGATGGGGCCTGTTACTGCCTCCATCTCTTCCCCATCTATTTGCCAGGAGGTGATGGGACCAGTGGCCATATTGCCAGATATACTAGACTCTGAAAAATCATATTTAACTATCCATATTATAGCAGCAGCAAGAATAGTTTTTGCGAAACACTGGAAAGAACCTAGAACACCACAAACAGATGAAGTGATAGATAAAATACTTGAAACCACAGAAATGGTCATACTGCCAGATTGGCTAGATGAAAAAAAGAAAAAAGACCATCAGAAAATTTGGTTGCAATTATATACATGGTAGATAGAATAATGGGCTTATACATAGTTATCTGTATGGCTGCAGAAGAGACAGAATAAATGATGGATAAATACTATCAGCTACATAATCAATAATTATAATAATATATCTGTCTGAATTTGATTTTTCCCTCTCGCACACTGTCTATATTTCTTTATGATATGTGGAACTATTTCTAGAAGAGAATATATAGAATTATTATGAAAAATATTTATTTGTAATGTGTCCATTCAAATACACCCCCTTGGATGGTATCCTTATCCCAGCTGCCCCTTACCCTACCCTACCATTATAAGGAGAAATAACAACAGCGATGACAATGACGATGACGACAATAATGATAATGATGATGATGATAATGATTAACAACAGCCAATGACGATGACGACAATAATGATAATGATGATGATGATAATGATAATGATAATGATAATGATAATAATAATGATAATAATGATAATGATAATAATGATAATAATGATATGATAATTTAAAAAATGCCCATCACTGTCTGAGACTGAGAAATAGGTTGCAACTAGAAAAATGTGGGTGGCCTAGGGTGCTTTTTCAGGCAGGGCCTTGCTGGGTGTGGCCCTTGGTATGGAGTCCAGTTTGAGTCTGCTCTTTGGTTGGGAAAAAAGTTAGCTTGCATACCAAGAGGATAGGTATTTACAAACTGGGGTGTGTGGGCGAAGTCAGGGATATGTAGATAAGAGGTGGGCAGCGGGCAGCTGTCCAAATGTTGTTGAACTCCCATCAGCCCTTGCCAGTGATGGGAGATGATGGGAGGTACAGTTTGACAACAGCTGGAGGGCCACAAATTGCTGACCCCTACCCTAGACTAAGGTTTTCTACCCTGTTTCCCCTAAAATAAGACCTAACCTGTAAATAAACCCTAGTATGATTTTTCAGGGTGCTCTTAATATAAGCCCTACCCCCCAAATAAGCCCCAATTAAGTGAAACCCCGCCCTCCACCATTGTGCAGCAACCAGAAGATGACATGACTGTGTTTGAATAAATATAGATGGTTGTACATGAAAAAAAAATCCCCTGAAAATAAGCCGTAATGTGTTTTTTGGAGCAAAAATTAATATAAGATCCTGTCTTATTTTTGGGAAAACACAGTCTCAAATGGCCGCTTTGTGTTCTGTGTCTCTGATGGAGCCCGTGAGACAGGTACAGTGTGTGTCTCTTCCTGCAGAGGCCAATACCCTTTGAGGATGTGGCTGTCTATTTCACCGAGAGCCAGTGGACTCTGTTGGACCCGGAGCAAAGGGCATTGTACAAGGAGGTCATGGTGGAGAATTATGAGAACGTGGCTACTTTGGGTGAGGAACTTCTTTCATCCTTTGGTAAGTGGAAGATGTCTTAACCTT
>NW_018151770.1:30189-40910 GCF_900067755.1 Pogona vitticeps
CGCTGCAATGCAAATGTTTAAAAGCGCAGGAGCCCTGCCATCTGTTTCATGTGGCCAGCCTATGCCTGGTGCATGAAAGGAGAGGTATAGCTAGACATCCAAAGAAGCAAAAAAAATTAAAAATAAAATAAATAAATAAATAAACTAAGACAATGATCCTCTCTCTCTCTCTCTCTCTCTCTCTCTCTCTCTGTGTGTGTGTGTGTGTGTGACTTATTCAGCTCTCTCTCTGGGAGTGCTGTCTCTAGCTTTAACCATGAGGCCAAGTGTGGCAACCTCTAAGGAGAAAGGCAGGGTAATAATATTTTAAATAAATATACAAATGTAAGTTATTTGCTTACAACTGCCATCACCCACCGTCAGCTGTGCTGGTTCAGGCTTATGGGAACTGGAGTCCCATAATCACTGGAGAGGGCCAGTATAGATGCCGACTCTTACAAGGTTGGCCATGAAGGTGTGTCAGGGTGGCAGACAGCCGCTCTTTTCTTACTTCCTCCACCGTGGGGCAAAGCTGTTTATTCCCGGTCCTTGGCCCTATATATGTCCCTCCAAGTCCCCTGCTGGTCCTTTAGAACTGTGAGGAGGAGAGGACACTTTGGCCAAAGGAAAAGGGTGGCTCTTTTTTGGTCTTTCCCTCAGGCAGCAAAATGTCTTGGGCGGCTCCATCCTTCAGGCAGAGGACTTAACGCTTACCTCAGGAAGCAGATTTCGGAAGTTTTGAAAGGGCAATTTCAAAACATTTTTCACTGCTAGGGTGGGGGAAACTGTAGGAGAACCACAGGCGGACAAGAAGGCAGAGTTCTTGTGCCATTAAATTGGGCCTCCTTGACAGAGGCTGGATTGGATCCATGGGGTCTCTTCCAACTCTGCAGATCTAAGATGATGGTGGTGATGATGATTTGTTGTCAGTTGCATCAAGGAGAGGAAATTTCAGCAAGATTAGCTTGCATTGAAAGCTGCCAAGTGTCGACTTTCCCTCTCCTGTGGTTCTTAACCTTGGGTTACTCAGGTGTTTTTGGACTGCAACTCCCAGAAGCCTTCACCACCAGCTGTGCTGGCTGGGGTTTCTGGGAGTTGCAGTTCAAAAGTACCTGAGTAACCCAAGGTTAAGAACCACTGTCCTAAGCAACTGCTAACAGGTAGACTAACCCCTGGCCCTTTTTTCCCCATCTGGTCACCCTAGGAGATGGGCTGGAGGGATCATTTATTTATTTATTTAAAATATTTTCCTGACTGATGCAGCCAAATAAACTGGCCGGCTTACGATCGGGGTGGGTGGTGGGTGGGTGGGGGCTGCCTTCGAACTTGAAAGTGAGGGGAGGAAATGTCCTCCCCTCTCTCTGCCTCAGACGGCAAGGTTTCTTGGCCCCACCCCTGAGCCGCGCCTGCTGCTCCCCAGGTGTTCTTGGACCACAATTCCCAGAAGCCTTCACGAACACCAGCTGTGCTCGCCAGGATTTCTGGGAGTGGTAGTCCAAGAGCATCTAAGGGGCGCCAAGGCGGAGACTTACACCGGCCTACAGAGACCCAACACTTTCCCCTCCCCTTTTCTTCTGACCCACGGCCTCACAGGGCCAGGAGAGAAGAAGGAAGGAAGGAAGCTCTGCGCGGCGGTGGGAGCTTACAGGCGAAGGCCGGCCGGCCTTCTCACCGAGCCGGTGATTCCTAGAACAGCCATAGAAAGCGTGTGCGGTTTATGGTTTTTCCCCTGTACTTCCTGCTTCGTCACTTCCGGTGAGAAAGACGGCTGTCATCTTCCCCCCTTTTGTGTCTCGGTCATCGACCCCCCCCCCCTCTGCCCTCTTTCTTTCGGAGAGACCCGGTGAGTGACAGATGGATGGAGGGTGTGTGTGTCTGTGTGTGTGATGCAAGGATGGGAAAGCCGTGCTTTCCATCCAGGGGGGCGTCCCTCCTTGGGAAGGGAGGTGGAAGTGGGGGCTCCTTCCCAAGGGGGTCAAAGGGAGGGCGGGGATATATTGGGGTGCAAGGGAACCCCAAGGGTGCGAATGGGTGGGTGGGGTAGGAAGGCCGATTTGGGGGGGTGCCCCACAAGAACGGGGCCTCGGATGGCGAAAAGGGGGAGGCAGAGGAAGGTCTCTGCCCCGCCCCCCCGCTTCACCCCCAAAAAGGAGTTGGCCTCCTTTGGGAGGGCTCGCCCGTGGCACCCACTTTTAGGGGGTTACACAACGTCTCAAAATGCCCTCGTTAAATCGGCATAAACTCCCTAACAGCAGCAGGAAGAGAAATCCGGAAGAACTGCAGGAAAAGTTTGAAAGTACTGTAGAGGTTTTTATATGTTAAAAAGCTCAAAAAAAGTTTGAAAGCTGCAGATTATTTTATATATAGCATCATCAACAAGGGAAGGAAAAATGCACCCCATGTTTGAGATCTAGATAGATAGATAGATAGATAGATAGATAGATAGATAGATAGATAGATAGATAGATAGATAGATGTATCTATCTAGAATGTCTACCTACCTACCTATCTATCTATCTATCTATCTATCTATCTATCTATCTATCTGTCTATCTATCTATCTATCTATCTATCTATCTATCTATCTATCTATCTATCTATCTATCTATCTATCTATCTATCTATCTATCTATCTAAAGATATAGATATCTACAGTATATCTATCTGTCTATCTAAAGATCTCAAACATGGGGTGCATTTTTCCTTCCCTTGTTGATGATGTTATACGCTTTATGTCATTTTAGTTAAGATGTACAGTTCCTTATGGACTGTCTCATTGCTTCTTACTTATAACTGTCCATGCATTTATTATTACATGTTGTTGAGGTACTTCTGAGTTTTGGTGACTATGAATAAGAGATCTCCAAAAAATTTTCCCCTGTTCAGCTCTTGTAAACTCAAACCCGTGATTCCTTTAGTGAGTTAGCCTATCTCTTGTCTTCCTCTTTTCCTGCTGCCTTCTACCTTCCCCAGCATTATTGTCTTGTATAGCCCGTTGTGTCTTCTCATGCCCAAAGTTATGATCGCCTCAGATTGATCCACGGTATCTGTGGACGCCACAAGCTGCAGAATCCCAGGGCGCCCCTAAGGAATGCGAATAGGGAACCACTTCTGAGGTCACTGTCTAGAAAACCCTTGAGAGGATAGCCATAAGACAGAATTGACTTGATGGCTCAGAGATATTATTATAATAAGAAAAGCTTAAGAGAACCAGTGCAGTGTGGTGGATAGAGTCATAGATTAGGATCCAGGAGATCTGGGTTCAAATGCATGCTCAGTCATGGAAACTCAAGGGAAGGAGTGGCAGTGATAAAAGCCCTCCTTAGTACAATATTTCACATAACCTGAAAATCCTGTTAGGTTTGCCAGAAGTCAGATGCAACTTGATGGCATATAACACAGAGAAGCTCAATTATATATTTAAAACAGGGCGAGGATGAACTGGTCCCTCTTGCTCCTGTACTTACAGCTTCCAGTTTGTAGATGAATCTAATAATATTAGCTATTACAATAAGCTAATAATGTTAGCTGTTGCAGTTATCATTCCACCTGCCCTAGATTGTCTATGCACATGTTATTTATTTCCTTGCAGAAATTTTCAGGACAATAAGCTCAGTGAGTTAGAAGAGGTTGGGGGTTCAATTCCTCCCGGTGCCTCCTAGCAGAAGAGCCTGCCTGCATAGCCATGAAGAAGCTGCACAGTCCCAGGGCACCCCCAGAAGAAGGGAAGGGGAAACCACTTCTGAGTACTGTTATAACATAGAAAATCTTGAAAAGGGTAGCCATCAGTTGGAATCAACTTGGTGGTGTGCAATTAGGTACAGTATTAGGCATGCTGCTGCAAAATACGTCAGATTTGACTTGATGGCCCATGAGGATGAAACCAATTCTTCAGATGAATGGCGTATGGCAGCACAGAGGCAGTGCTCACAAATCTGAAAACGTGGACTACGATCCAGGATAGCTTGCATTGGAATACCAAACAAACTAACCACGCATCCTCTGTCGCTAATGAGGTTGACAAAGTATTTTTATTTATATTTATTTGGAGTTTGATTAAGGTGACTGTAAGCCTGAATGCCTCTTGACGGCACGCAACGCACATGTACTTGTGACTATTCTGTGGACTCAGTGTTCAATGGAGATGTTAAATGTAATAGACCACCACTGCAGGATCACGAGAAAAGGGAGTCACCTACTTATCCCTAGGGTTGGGTGTAACCTATAAAGACCTAAATGGCTTGGGCCCAAGCTATTTCAAGGACGGTGTCTCCCTTTATGAGCCTGCCCGGGTGTTAGGATCTTCAGGGAAGGCCTTTCTCTCGGTCCTGATGCCTTCACAGGTATGTTTGGTGGGGACACAGGAGAGTCTGCTCCCAGACTTAGGAACCCCCTCCCACTGGAGGCCAGGCTGGCCCCATCTTTGCCATCCTTCTGCCAAGCAGGTGAAAACCTTTCCCTTCAGGCAAGTTTGCCCTGAGTGACGGGCTGCCTGATGGGTTTTTCAAACCAGATTGTCGTACCTCGCTGCTTTGAATGTGGTTTTTGGTATTGTAAGTGCTTTGGTGATTCGGCCCCGTTTGGTGTGGCACTCACTTCCTTCTCTCGCCTCTTCTGGGTGATCACCCACTCATTGGCAGCATGGTGCTTCCCTCGTTTGCCTCTTCCGGGCAATCTCTGTGCAAAGCGCCGTGTGCTTCCCTCTACCTCCTCCAGCAGCCACCCACGAAGACAAAGAAGTGGGGCAAGGACGCCTGCAGCCCTGCCTCTGAGTAGACGGTCACCCAGAGGAGGGAATCATGCTAGTGATGGTGAATGCATGATTTGCTGGAGGGGACAGAGGAGGGAAGCATGCATCACCCACTGAATACCTGGGCAGGTACTGCTCTGAACTGGGCCGAACCACCAAAGTGCAGTTCATGCCCATCTCTAGTCAACAGACAATAATCCAGGGGTCAGGGAACTTTTTTACCTTTTACCCCCCCAAAAAATTTATACAATGGTGCCCCGCATAGCGATGATAATCCGTTCCGAAAAAATTGTCGCTATACGGATTTGTCGCTCTGCGGGGCAAAAAAGCCCATAGGAATGCATTAAAACACGTTTAATGCGTTCCTATGGGCAAAAACCTCACCGTTCTGCGAAAATCCTCCATGCGGCTGCTATTTTCGCTGCCCGGTAATCGAGGAAAGGGTGCGAAAACACTGCAGGTGGCCATTTTATTTACCCGGCGGCCATTTTGGAACTGCCGATCAGCTGTTTTAAAATATCGCAATGCGAAAATCGATAAGCGAAACGCTTACCGACCATCGCAAAGTGATGTTTTGCCATTTAAAACATCGTTATGCGATTGCTTTTGCGATCGCAAAAACTCAATCGCTATGCAGATTTGTCATTAAACGAATCACTCGTTATGCGGGACACCACTGTATATGTTGACATTACCCCCCTTGGTTCTCACCATCTGCGGCCGACACCCCCCGCCCCACATCTGTGCTCACCCGGGACTTATGGCCACCGCCCGGGCAGCCAGTCTGGAGCCACCACACTGCTGGGAAAGCACATCCTTGGCGAGGGGAGGCGGGTGCTGCAGGGCTGGCATGTCCACTGGCCATGAGCTCAGGTGGGGCGGGAAGGGGGCCTCCTCGCCACCGCAGCAGGTGGGTGGGCGCAGGCAGGAAGGAGAGCCCCGGCCAGGGCTATGCTGGGCAAAGAGTTCAGCTGGCCTGGTAAGCCGCCCTCCCCCCACTTCGGAGGCAAGGAGGGCAGGTGGGTGCCCTGTGCAGTTCCTCGCCAGGCCTCACTCTCCCCACGACAGATCATCTGCCTACACACAGCATCGTCAGAAATAAAATGCCTGGGGGTAAAATGCCTGCCACAACCGTCCTCATTACCCCCAGGATTTTCATTTTTACCCCATTTGGGGTAATTTAGCCCTGTTCCCTGACCACTGCAATAATGTGACTCAGGACGTCCCAGTCCCAGAACATATTCTGCATTATTTGTCAATATTGTTGCATCCATGGTTTGTATGTGAACAAGGAATGCCTCAGCTCTTGCCTCTCACCACCACCCTCTCCAGCGTTACTCTGAGTCATGGTATTCCCTTCTCCTTCTTTTAGGAAAGAGCCTCAGTCGATCTCCAGAAACCTACACTTTGCTCTTACTAAAACAAATTTCTGTTTCTTTGTTCCAAGAGCGTCAGACATAATCTCATCATCTCATGCGTTCTTCCCCTTTCCAGCCAATTCTGGTTCCCCTCACCTCAAGAACTTGGCAGTGGAGCAAGAAGGTCTTGTGAGTCCTGTCGGAGGTAGAAACGAGAACACCAGTCCAAGATGGAAAAGCAGCACTCGGCTAGTCCCGAACCAGGAAGAAGCCCTCACGGGATTGTGATTGGGAGCAGGGCAGCATCATCCTGGGAAAGACCAAGGCAGAAGGACCTGGGGATGCTTTTTGGCAGCTTGGACATGCAGCGCAAGCGGTTCAGGAGATTCTCCTACCAGGATTCCAAGGGACCCCGAGAGGTTTGCAGCCAGCTCCACAAACTTTGCCGTCAGTGGCTCAAGCCTGAGATTCATACGAAGGATCAGATTGTGGACTTGGTGATCCTGGAGCAGTTCCTGGCTATCTTGCCCCCGGAAATGCAGACCTGGGTGCGGGAATGTGGGGCCGAGACCACGGCTCAGGCGGTGGCCCTGGCCGAAGGCTTCCTCCTGAGCCAGGCAGAGGAGAAGAAGCAAGAAAAGGAGCAGGTGAGAGAGCGTGTGTCATTTTAATCATTCCAGAGTTTGGAGAACTCCAGCTCTCCCGATTCTATTTATTTATTTATTTAAGAAAACACTCAAAGAAGGATGACTTGACCTTCTGGAGTGGTTGGTCCAAATATAGCACGGGATTCTTCTTTGGAAAAATCCAATGACACGTAAAAGGGATGGAAAATAAGGTGTAGTTTTGTTTGTTGGTTTGTTTTTGTTTTTACTCTTTGGGCTACAAATCCCACAATTTCCCCTCTGGGAATTTTAACTGACTCACACCTTCCAGACACCTAAATGTGGTTCACCTGGGGCGAAAGGCCTACACTGAAAAAGCCTTGAGGCTAAGCTAGGCCTGATCCCACCTAGGTTTCCTTTTCCTGCCCCAGTGCTTGCTGGGAGTTTTTTTCCCAGAACAGAAAGTTAGATGAGCCTAGCTAGGCCTCAAAATCTTCCAGTTCAGGTCTTTTTTCTCCAGGTGAGCTATACTTAGGTGTTTGGTAATTGATTTGTTATTAATTATTCATTTTAATTAATTTTTGATTATTATTTTAATTAATAATGTATTTATTTGTTTGTTTGTCTATGTGTTTATTTTTAACCCTAATACTGCCCCATTAGTGCAAAGCAGTATTCTGGGCAGTTTACAACTTCTAAGATGGGATAAACCAGAGGCAAACAACAATAAAATCATAAAACAAATCTTAACGGAACCAATGAAACAAGCAGTTGTGGTACATTATACCTAAATCAGGGATTACTCCCAGAATGGAGAATTATGGGATTTGTAGTCGGAATCTGTTCTCAGTCATTCCAGAGAGCAGGACATGCAGCTATGGGCTCAAGTTACAGGGAGCGGGATTAAATTTTTAAAAAATCTAATAAAAAAAATACCATCCCTCATAAAGATTTTCATGGAGTAGGGTAGGTCCTGCAGCCGACAGAATGAGAGGTGCTGTCCTACAAAGCCAGCGTGCCACTCTCTGGGTTCTACAGAGCTGAGTTACTTGAGTACAGTGGTGCCTCACTTAACGACGTTAATTCGTTCCAGCGAAATCGCTGTAAAGCAAAAATATCATAAAGCGAAATTAAAAAGGCCATTAAAAAGCATTGAAAACCCCTCAATGCGTTCCAGTGGGCTGAAAACTCACTGTCCAGCAAAGATCCTCCATAGGGGCGGCCATTTTCGCTGCCTGTAAAGCGAGGAATCCATCCAAAAACACATCAGGGAGCCATTTTAAGCAGCTAGCGGCCATTTTGAAACCCGACGATCAGCTGTTTTTGATCGTTGTAAAGCGAAAATCGGTTCCCAAAGCAGGGAACTGATCATCGTTAAATGAAAAAAACCCATTTAAAACATTGTTTTGCGATCGCAAAAGCGATAGCAAAAACCTAATCGTCAAGCGATTTCATCGTAGAGCAGGGCAATCGTTAAGCGAGGCACCACTGTATTGCAAATGGAGTGAACTTTACTGAGATGTGAATATCTGTTTTTGGATGACAAAACAGCAGTAATGCAAGCACAGCCCAAACTAGGTACTACAAAATTTAAACCCTTGAGGTTCATTCACCAGCACTCGGCCAGAGCAGGAGTGGCTTGTAAGGAAAATGAAGTGATCCTATTGTCTCTTTCAAGCAAAATGAACCAGGAAGAAGGTCCCAGAGATCTTTATCACCCAAAGCAGACAGCCCACATGCAGTTGCAAGAACACAACATTTGAGACCATAAAATAAAATACAATTCAGATACAAATATATATTCATTCATTCCTTATTGCACTGTCACAAACCCGTGTTCAAAAAATAAAATATAACAATACAACAATAAAAAATAAAACTAATTATTAAAACATGCCAATATTTAGAAAAAGTAGTCCGTTAGAATTTAAAAGGCCTTTTTATGAGATCTTACAATAGAAAACAGGAACTTGGCTACAGACTCTGTAACTATTTGGTTTATACCTGGCTTCTTCTGGTTACAACAGTTCTACTTCATTCTCCCTGAAACATTGTTCTTAAAATTTCAGAACTTTCATGCAACCAAGCATATTTCAGGGCAGCGTTGAAACCGAAGGATTTTAACTAAGAAACTCAGTAATGCAGCAGGACCCCCATATCCATGGGGGAATCAGTTCCAAGCCCCCCTCTCCGATGCTGAAAACAGCGGATTATAGCAAACGCTACCCTGTTTTCCTGAAAATAAGCCCTAGTATGGTTTTTCAGGATGCTCGTAATATAAACCCTGCCCCTAAAATAAGCCCTAGTTAAGTGAAACCGTGCCCTCCACCATTGTGCAGCAACCGGAAGATGATGGTTGTACATGAAAAAAAAAAAATCCCTGAAAATGAGCCCTAATGCTTTTTTTCGAGCAAAATTTAATATAAGACTCTGTCTTATTTTCGGGGAAACATGGTAATACAGCATACAGCGAATGCTATACATACATAGGGACGTGGTGGCGCAAAGGTTGGAAGACCAGCCGTCGTAAGATCGAATCCACGCGATGGAGTGAGCTCCTGTCGCTTGTCCCAGCTCCTGCCAACCTAGCCGTTCGAAAGCATGTAAAAATGCAAGTAGATAAATAGGTACCACCACAGTGGGAAGGTAACGGCGTTCTGTGTCTAGTTGCGCTGGCCACATGAGCTCAGAAACTGTCTACGGACAAACGCTGGCTCTACGGCTTGGAAACGGGGATGAGCACTGCCCCCTAGAGTCGGACACAACCGGACTAAAATTGTCAAAGGGAACTTTTACCTTTAAAAGCTAAAAATAAAAGTATGCAAATACTTAAAACGAAACAAATACCGCATTTTATTATTTCTTTGCTGCTCTGAGATGTTTTGATATTGAGCAGGATACGTGTTTTGTTTTAAATAATGGTTGCAAACAAACAATGTAACTTCATCTCCGTGTGATTATGTCATCATCATCATCAGTAGGGGATTTTTGGAAATTAAAGAATTCTGATTGGCTCTTCATCAGCTCCGGAAGCACCCTTAGGATTCCTTTTATTGTTGGGAAGCTTTTGGTGGGTGGGCACAGGATGGGTGGGGGAGTCTTTTAATTACCTGGGCCCACAGTGCCATCCCAACGAAGGGGATCCCCAGAAATCCTTGGGACCCTCAGGAAGGGAGAATCAAAAGTATGTAATCTCTGGGGGTGGGAACTACTGCAGCGGATGAGGTCAGCCTTCCAGAGGGTACATTATGCTGCTGGATTTTCAGCCAATAAGTACATGAATACACACAAGCAAAGGTAAGGTAATTTGTTTGAAACGCCTGTCCCAGCATTGAAAGGACCACAGCTGGATTGAGCTGAGCTCCCCCACTCAGCTTATTCTTGAGCAGTGGTTTCCAACCTTGAGTCTCCAGGGGTTCTTGGACAACAACTCCCAGAAATCCTGGCCAGCACCGCTGGTGATGAAGGCTTCTGGGGGTTGCAGTCCAAGAACTTCTGGGGACCCAATGTTGGGAACCGGTGCTCTCGAGTCAGGGTGCCATGTTTATGCGTACAACGCGGCTATCTTCTAGAGATGGTACATGTGATAAGGACCCCATTGGAAAATCTTCAGGGAGGTTGGCGTTGGTAGGAGAGAAAGCAGTCTCTAGGTATTCAGGATCTCATGACATATACAGGGTTTGAAAGCAAGCACCAACGCATTGGGTTGGGACTTAAGTTAGGAGCAGATAGCTGGCTGGATAGATCAGTGGTTTGGGTATCTGGCTGTGGAGCCAGAGGTTGGGAGTTCAATTCCCCCACTGGGTCTCCTGCAAAGTACAGCCAGCCTGGGTGGACTTGAGCAAGCTGCGCAGTCCGAGGGACCCCCCCAGAAGAAGGGAGGGGGAAACTGCTCCTGAGTATTCTCTACTTGGAAAACCTGAAAGGCACTGCCATGAATCAGAATTGACTTGACATCATATGATGATGATTGTTGTTGTTGTTGTTTTCTTTTTGTTTTTGTTGTTGTTATTATCATTATCATCATCA
>NW_018151770.1:41011-74326 GCF_900067755.1 Pogona vitticeps
AACTCTTTCAGAATTAGTGTAATACAATTCCACTTAGCTAAACCACCCAACATTTTATTTATTTGTTTGTTTTGTTTACATGCCACCTCTTTCCCAACAAGGGGACCCGAGGCAACTCACACTATTAAAAGAATAGAGTTACAAATATAATAAGTTGAACATTAAAAAAACAATTAGTACAATTTTGTCAGCAGGAGTCGAAACATGTTTATCTTCAAGGGCAGCCCCCCCCCAGAACATGTTGCAGTAATCTATCTTGAACTTTTTCAGAGAACAGATCACTACAGGCTAGGCACCTGATAAACCAGCCAAATGCATTAAGAGATTCTTTCTTAAGGGATGCTTGGTATCTAGTTTGTTCAGAGGGGAAATAAAAGATGCAGTCTTCTAGTTATCTCTTGATGGCTGTATTTCATTAACATCCCAATCATATGCTGAAGTCATAGTTTCAATTATAGTCTGTGTATTATGAACTGCCAAGCTGTTTTCAACTTAAGGTGTCTGTAATAGGGTTTTCCAGGTACAGTGGTGCCTCGCTTAACGAGCGCACCGTACAACGACGAAATCACATAGCGATCCCTTTTTTGGGATCGCTAATGCGATCGCTCAACGTTGTTTAGATAGGGCAAAACTCGCTTTGCAAAGATCGGCAAGCGTTTCGCTTACCGATCTTCGCAAAACGAAGCCCCGACGATCAGCTGTTCGGCGGACAAAATGGCCGCTGGAAGCCCCGAAATGGCCGCGCGCAGCGTTTTCGCGCCCTCCCCTCGCTTAACGAGGGCGCGAAAATGGCTGCCGGCCATAGGAAGCATCGCTGAACTGTGAGTTTTCGGCCATTTGGAACGCATTAAACAATGTTTAATGCGTTCCAATGGTTTTTTTTTATCCGTTCAGCGATGTTTTGCTATAGCGAAGGTTAATCCGGAACGGATTAACCTCGCTATGCGAGGCACCACTGTATATGTGAGAGTCATGGAGTGTTTTCCCATTGCTAGACCACCCCCCTGTGGCAAAGCAGTGATTTGAACCCACATCTAGGTACTAGAACTGTTGAACTCAATGGCACCTATATTAGTGTGGTCTAACAAATCCCGTTGCTGTCAGTAGGTTTAATGTAATAATAATTACATGCTGTCAGGTTGATTCTAACTTATGGTTACCCTTTCCAAGGTTTTTTATTTTATTTATTTGTTTATTTGTTTATTTGTTTATTTGTTTGTTTGTTTGTTTGTTTGTTTGTTTGTTTGTTTGAATGTCTACTCTGGGTGGCTAACAATAATAGATGCATTTCGATATAGGGTAACCAGAAGTGGTTTACCGTACTATTCCCTTCTCCCTGGGATTATACAGTTTGCCCAAGGCTACAAAGGCTGGCTCTTCTCCCAAGAGGTCCAGCCGGGAATTGGACTTCCAGCTTCTGGATCTGCAACCAAACTTACTGAGCTATCTAGCCAGCTTGGATTTAGTCTGGGACAAAATCTACCCCCACTCCATGAAAGTTGATGATATATAAGGGCTTTCAGAGCAGAGCAAGTTTAGAAGACCACCAGAGTTTTAAAAAATGATTTTATATGGGTCTGTAACCTACGCTGAACTCCAGCGATATTGTGTGGGCTGTAAATGCTTTAAATAAATAAAGTGTAGAAAAGCTTTGTACTGTTCCTTTCTGCTCCTAACCACCCTTCCACTCTGCCTCCAATCTTCCTCTTTCAGTTGACGGGAGCGTTAATTAAAGTGGCCGCCGGTTTCCCTCCAGTCCAAATAGCTTCTCTGGGTGCCAGAGGTTGGGCACCATTTGGATGGATCATACAGGAGAGCTATGGAGCTGCCCGATTGCTGGGTAAGGACACCTGTGTTACCCATTTCACGTCTTAACTTGATTGCATTTTCTCAAGTACGGTGGTGCCTCGCTTAGCGATTGCCTCGTTTAACGATGTATTTGCTTAGCGATGAGGTTTTTGGAGCGATCTTGCGCTCCATTTAGCGATGTTTCCAATGGGAAATTTCGCATAGCGATGTTCGGGACCTTGCCTCGCTTAGTGATGACAGTTTAGGCCTCCCTGTTTCGCTTAGCAATGTCTGTTTTCACTATTTTTAGTGTGTCTTAAAATGTTCAAAAATTTTTTAAAATGCTTGGACTCGTTAGTGCACCCTGTAAAACCTTTGCAAACTTAATTTGGCTTTGTTCTGAGTCTTCGTTAATTTTTGGTGAACTTCCCCCTCCCCATTGGAATGCATTGAACTGTAGGTTTGACAGCTGTCAACGGACCTGTCAAAACCATTGAAATGCATTGAAACCTATTCAATGAATTTCAATGGGGGAACCGCGTTTCGCTTAGCGATGTTTCCTATGGCAATTTTCGCTTAAGGATGGTAATCCGTTCCCATTGGAACGGATTATCCAGTTTTCAATGCATTCCTATGGGAAATGGTGTTTCGCTTAGCGATGTTTTCCCATGGCGATTTTTTTTTTAACCAATTAACATCGCTAAGCGAGGCACCACTGTACACCCATATTTTACAACCAGTACAATATGGTTGTAAATTAATTATCTGTTGTATACTTTTTAAATTGCATTTTGTATATTTTAACCATATAATATGTTTTACAGTATGAGCTGGTCACCCGACCGTAATAAATTCATTCATTCATTCATTCATTCATTCATTCATTCATTCATTCATTCATTCATTCATTCATTCATTCATTCATTCATTCATTCAAGTACCCCTGAAGTTCCTTCAGTACCTTAACAACTTTTCCCTTGAGTCTGTGAAGGGAGCAGGTGCTTCTCTCTAGCTTGGCTTACTCTTGAAAATATGGTTTGCTTAGAACAAGGGTTCCCAACCTTGGGTCCACAGATGTTTCTGGACAGCAACTCCCAGAAATCCTGGCTAGCACAGCAAGTGTTGGAGGCTTCTGGGAGTTTTAGTTGAGGCTGGAAACCACTGATTTAGAGGTCAAACCTCATAAGGATCTGAACCAGTGTTTTGAGTTGTTTGTCGAAGCCACATGGAAATATTTCTCCCTTAAGGCCTTTGGTCTCATTAGCCTGGTTTACAAGAAGTCCAGATCTGAAAATATGGGATTATATATAGACTACAACCCGCAGGAGATGTCTGTCTATCTTATGGTTCAAAATTGTCAGTAAAGGAAGGTGCAAGTACTATCTTTTGGTTTGTTTTGAGACTATACAGAAGCATTTGGATTGTTTTTGATCCCCAAAGGGAAATCCCAAGGTATATTGAAAGATTTGTCACCACCTCTGTTTCCCTCACAGATGGCAGAATGAGCCTGGATTTGAGTTCAGGACCATTTCCTGGAGGATTTAATATTGTTGTCGTGGAGCCAGAATCGGTAAGAAAAAAAAGACGGAGACAAGATCCTCAGGTAGAGTAAGTTGGGGAACTCTGGATGTCCTGCCTCCCAAACAAATTAAGAAGCCCTCTTCACACAGAGGAAAGGCGCCTCTCACCCAGCAACTTGTTGGTCGCTTTGGCCAAACAAATGGTCCAGTGGGGAGGGCCCAGCAAGACAAGGGGGCCCAAATCCTTTTCCCACACCCCACTCCCTCAGCCCTGGGTACTGCAAATTAAAAGCACCCATCAGTTGTAATGGTGCCTCACTTAGCGATGTTAATCCATTCCGGAAAAAACATTGCTAAGTGGTTTCATCACTAAGCGATATGAAAAAGCCCATAGGATCGTATTAAAACACCGATCAGCTGTTTAAAAAGTTCGCTTTGCCATGATCGCTTCCCCGCGATCATTGCAAAGCAAATTTTAGCCATAAGGGCCATCGCTAAGTGATCGCTCCAGCGATGGCCAAAAGTCCATCGCAAAGCGATTTCATTGCGCGACGGAGCGATCGCTAAGCAAGGCACCACTATAAACTATTCAGCAATATGGAATGAACCACTGAATTCTGTAAATTCACTAAATGCAGCATTCCGTAATGCCTCTATTTGTGTGAGTCAATTAAATAATAGTAATCATGTGCTGTCAAGTTAATTCAGGGTTTTCTTAGTCAGAAATGGCTTCCTATTCTCTTCTTCATAGCCACACAGGCTGGCTGTACTTATAGGAGGCACAGTGAGGAATCAAGCTCCAAACCTCTGGCTCCACACTAGATGCCTAATCTGCTGAGCCAGCCAGCAAATCAATTAAAAGCTTGCCTAAAAAGGAAGGGCTTTGCCTGATAGCGGAAGAATGAAAGAGAGGAGGCCAACCTGGCTTCTCGTGGAAGGGAGTTCCACAGCTTGGGAGCCGCCACTGAGAAGGTCCTCTCCCATGTCCCCACCAAACGCACCTGTGAAGGCAGTGGGACTGAGAGAAGGGCCTCCCCAGAAGACTATAAAAGCCAAGCAGGCTCACCTGGGGTAATGGGATCCTTCAGAGAGACAGACAGAGCTTTATAAATCCTATAACCAGCACTTTGAACTAGGCCCAGAAAGTGACCAGCAACCAGTGGAAATAAATAGACCTTGGGCTTGCCAAGGACTTGATATGTGACAACTCACCGAAGAGGTGTGTTTCTTCGTTCAGCAGTTGGATTTCTTGTCTTCTCGTACAGTTAGGTCAGATCGGTTGTTCACTGCATCGGTTTTGGAAAGTTTTGCAAATGCCCTTTGAACTTTTATTATATTTTCCATTCAGAGATAATTGTACTTTTCTACCTGGGATTAAAGGGATGTGGTGGCGCTGCGGGCTAAACCGCAGAAGCCTTAGTGTGCTGCAGGGTCAGAAGACCTGCAGTCGTAAGATCGAATCCACATGACGGAGTGAGCTCCCATCGCTTTGTCCCAGCTCCTCGCCAACCTAGCAGTTCGAAAGCATGTAAATGCGAGTAGATAAATAGGTACCGTCTCAGTGGGAAGGTAAAAAGCGTTCCGTGTATAGCCGCGCTGGCCATGTGACAATGGAAACTGTCTTTGGACAAACGCTGGCTCTACGGCTTGGAAACGGGGATGAGCACTGCCCCCTAGAGTCGAACATGACTGACTAAAAATGTCAAGGGGAACCTTTACCTTTTCTTTTACCTGGGATTATAATTTTAGGGTGAAAAGTTGGTACTGTTAGAGTGAATAAACGGTGCAGTCTGCCCTCCCAACCAACATAGATGCTTTGGATTTTATGGAAGGTCTCATAGCTACCTCACTTCCACTGTCTTTTACGTTGGCAGTGTAGTTCCACAGCAATGGTTCCCAAACTTGGCTCCGCAGAGGTTTTTGAACTACAACTCCCAGAAATCCTGGCCAGCACAGCTAATAGTGATGGCTTCTGGGAGTTTTAGTCCGAGAAGCTCTGGGGACCCCTCGGTTGGGAGCCACTGATCTACAGGGTTATTTTCTTCTCCTTCCTCCAATTTGATGACTTTTGAGAACTGCTGAGCAGCTTTGTAGTGACAAACTGTCTTGTACTTCTTCTTCTTCGAGGACTGGGTGACCTTTGAGGATGTGGCTGTGCATTTCACGGAGCAGGAGTACGCCCTTTTGGATCCAGCCCAGAAGGCTCTGCATTGGGAAGTCATGGAGGAAGTTTCTGCTCATGTGGCTTTTGTAGGTAAGACTCCTTCTTTCCTTTGAGTCATGGATCTGGGATGCAGGAATAACTGTTATTCAGTAAACAAAGAAACAAAAAAAATATCTGCTGTTTTAAGACCATCATTAAAGCCATCTCATGTTGAAGCGTGGTTCTTCAAGGCCAAGACAACTGGCCTGATAGAAATAGGACTTATTGAAACAAAATTGAAAGTCCATAATCAGTGCTGCACAGTTAAAACAGTAAACCAATGAATATTTGCCCAAATCCTCCTGTGTAGTTACCCTGGCATAGCACGAATGGCATAACAGTTGGGAGCAAATTGGTCCCATCCAAGAAATCACCGTAGATGTTATCAGTTGCATACTGAGTTGGATGACTTAACTCAGTTGGAAATTATCAGTGTGCACCTGATAATGTCTACAGTGATCTCTTAGTTTGGGCCAACCTGTCTCTTAAAGTTATGCCATTTGTGTAGTTCTGCAAGAGGATTTTGTTTTAATAAATTATAATCCACCCAAAGTACATCAGTTCAGTTCACCGTGGTACTTGAACCAGCTCCCAGTGGAGCTACAGCTTCCCAATGTTGAAAGTCACCTAAAAACACTGCTTTTTAGAGAGGCCTTTCTCTGTAAACCTGCTTGGTTTTTCATTCTGTTTCACGTTCTGCATTTAAGTTTGCAGATTATGCCTCTTCGAATTTATTGCTATTTTCTCTGTTTTTTTTAATTTGTTTGAATGTTGTGATTTTATTGCTGTAAACCTCCCAGAAAAGTGCATTGTACTAAGAGGTCAGTATATAATTTAATGTCTGTCTGTCTGTCTGTCTGTCTGTCTGTCTGTCTGTCTGTCTGTCTGTCTGTCTGTCTGTCTGGTAGAAGCAGTGCACCTTTTGTCCACAGACTTAATGGAACGATCTCCACGAATACATCTGGAAGTTGAGTTGTGGCCACTGGACTTCTTCCTTATTAGATTGAAATGTTTCGCTCATCCAAGTAGCTTCTTCAGTCTGAGGAGAGTTGATAGGAGATCCCTGATAGACCGTCTTACCAGCTCTCCTCGGACTGAAGAAGTTACTTGGATGAGTAGCGAAAAATTTCAACCTAATAAGAAAGAAGTCCAGTTGCCGTGACTCAGCTTCCAGATAACCTCACCTGGATGACTGAGAATCTTCACAGATACTCTGCTAATACAGTTTACAAAATTTATGCATGGCTGTGTACACACAAAAAGGTTATATGAAATCATGTAAACATGACATTGGTATAACACAGCACTTATATATAATTACTTGAGTCTGCTAATACAGTTTGCAAAATTCATACGTGGCTGTGTACACACAAAAAGGTTACATGAAATCATGTAAACATGACATTGGCATAACACAGCACTTATATATAATTACTTGAGCCACAGTTGGTATTCTTTTTCTTGAGAACTGTCCTCTAGGTCTAGGGGACGGTAAGGTATTTCTTCAGAACTGACTCAGAAGCAATGCAAATAAACCATGTCTTTTAATGTCTGGAGACTTCTGGAAGGGTAACGTGGTTCTTTGCTAACAAAAGTCCCAAGAGATCAAGGAAGAGTAACAAGATGAACCTCCACTGACCCAAACAGTAGCAGCTATTTTGAGAGATGGCAAGATCTACCTGGCCCCAGTTTTTAACAAAATATTCTGTTATTTGCCTATGAGTTTGATGTGGTTTCCAACCGTAGGTGTAACCCAGGTGTTCTTGGACTGCAACTCCCAAAAACAACGTACCCTCTAATTTTCAGCCTCTTGCGTGTGTGACTTCACACCTGTGTGAATGCGCGATTCCGCGCCCCACCCCCCGACACCATGTGGGGTTCCATCACAACTGGAACCAAAGGGACTGAAAATGATCCCTACACAGAGGAGGAAAGTTGTGCGGAGGGAGGTGGAGTGGTGTGCACACCTTAGAGAGAACCTTCCCCAGATGCCTTCACTGCTAGCTGTGCCGGCCAGGATTTCTGGTTTACTTAAGGTTGGGAATCACAGGAATAGCATGGGCCGTTTACCCCGCAGTTTGCATCTGAAGAGGTACAGGTGGGATCAGATTAAAAACCAGCGACTATACAATGTGCAGCTCAATGTGAGGAAGCCCATTGGGAAATCCTCTTTTCTAGGTGGGGAATCATCTCTTTTTTCTTCAGCTGGCCAAGGTGGTCTTTTATTTTGCTCAGACTGAACTGACATTGCTCTTTGCTGCTTCATGCCATGTATGATCTCGTGATCCAGTGCAAACGGGTGCCAGCTCCCCTCAACTAAGTGCCTGCTGTCTTCAAATAGTGTTACTTTTTTTAAAAAAAACAAATGCTTTCTAATTAGCGCTGTTTCAGATAAGTGATAGGTCAACTCGGGTGAAGGGAGAGGCAAAAGAAATGTGTTCTCCCAGTGGAACTGGCCAATTGATATCTTGTCCGATCAAAGTACTGGTTAGGTTTCATTTAGAATACTGTACCCAGTTCTTGAGCCACTGCACTTTAAGAAGGATGCCAACAAACTGGAGCATGTTCAGAGGAGGGCAACAAAGATGATCAGGGGACTTGAAACCAGACCCTCTGAGAAAAGACAGAAAGAACTGAGCACATTGAGTCATGAGAAAAAAGACTGAGGGGGAGATCTAATAGCACTTTTCAAATACAGTGGTGCCTCGCTTAATGGGCGCTCCGTTTGACGACGAAATCGCTAGATGTCGATGTTTTTGTGATCACAAAAGCGATTGCAAACGATGTTCCCTATGGGGGAATTTCACTTTGCGATGATCGGTTCCCTGCTTCAGCACAGGCAGCAAAAATGGCCGCGCTATGGAGGATCTTCGCTGGACGGTGAGTTTCAAGCCCCTAGGAACGCATTAATCGGGTTTTAATGCGTTTCTGTGGGCTTTTAAAAATCGCATTACGATGTTTTCGTTTTACAGCGATTTCGCTGGAACGAATTAATGTTGTAATGCGAGGCACCACTGTACTTGAAAGGAAGTCATAAAGGTGAGGGGTAGGATCTTTATTTGATCATTCCAAACTGTAGGACATGTAATAACGGGCTCAAGCTACAAGAAGCTGAATTTAGACTGAATATCAGGGAGGACTTCTTAACTGTTAGAGCAGTACGACAACGGAACCAATGACCTTGGGAGGCAGTGAACACCATCACGGGAACCGTTCAAGAGAAAATTGGACCACCATCCTGTCATGGGAAGCGTTCAAGAGAAAATTGGACCACCATCCTGTCAGATCTGCTTTGATGTGGATCCCTGCCTTGATCAGGGGGTTGGACTCCATGGCCTTATAGGCCCCTTCCAACTCCGTGATTCTAGGATTCTATGAAAGGGATCTTCCACTGTTTTAGTTCCATGCAACCATTAGGGAGCTTCCACTGTTTTAGTTCCATGCAACCATTTGATAGCTTTCCTCTACCTCTGCCTCTGTTTGCCATTGGGACAACTACAGAAGCCAGTGGGGACCCAAATTGGAAACGTGCAATCGTAGGGTATCAAAATGGGACTCCCCCCGCCCCCCGCTGTGCAGTTCCATCCTTTATTTTGTTGTATCCCCTGACAGGAGAATACATCCTGCCCTGACGAGTCTCTTCTCTTCGATTCCCACAGGCGATAAAGAGAACGAAGAACAGAGAACCAAAACAGAATGCGAACAGCAGCAGAGCACGAGCCTCCCTCATCATCCGGGGATTCAAACCGCAGAAAAGAAATTTAAATGCTTAGAGTGTGGGAAGAGCTTCACGCGCAGAAGCCGCCTCACTAAACATCAAAGAACCCACACGGGAGAGAAACTTTACAAATGCTCGGAGTGTGGGAAAAGCTACTGGGACATCCACGGGCTGACGAAGCATCAAAGAACCCACACGGGAGAGAAGCCCTATAAGTGCTTAGAGTGTGGGAAGGGCTTTAGCCTGTTGTCCACTTTTAATTTTCACCAAAGAATCCACACCGGAGAAAGACCTTTTAAATGCTCAGAGTGTGGGAAGAGCTTCACAAACAACAGCCACCTGACGTCGCATCGGAACATCCACGCTGGGGAAAAACCCTTTAAGTGCGCAGAGTGTGGGAAGAGCTTCTCCTGGAGCAGTAATCTGACAGCCCACCAGAAAATCCATACAGGACAAAAGCAATTTAAATGCTCAGAGTGTGGGAAGAACTTCTTTTGGCATAGCAGCCTTATCGCCCACCAAAAAATCCACCGGGGCCAAAAGCCGTTTGTATGCCCGGTTTGTGGAAGAAGCTTCTTTCACTCCAGTAGCCTTCGCAGACACGAAGGGACCCACAAGGAGAAAAAGCCTTTGACCGGCGAGAAACCCTATAAATGCTCCGAGTGTGGAAAGAGCTTCACGCACAGCACCAACCTGACGGCCCATCAAAAAATCCACACGTGTGAAAATCCCTTCACATGTTCCGTGTGTGGGAAAATCTTCTGTCACCCAAGTAGCCTTAGTAGACATCAAAGAATCCACAAAGAGAAGAACTGTATAAACGGAGAAAAAATGTATAAGAGCGCAGAGTACGGGAAGTGCTTCAATCTGCCTCCTCTTCTAGATAATCAAAGAATTGACACTGGTGAAAAACCATTTCCTTATTCAGACTGCGGAGAGACCTTCCCTCAGAACACGGACCTTATAGCTTGTCAACAAAACTATGGAGGCCAAGAACCATTTACATGCTTAGAGTTTTGAAGAGCGCTTCAGGGCAGAGCTGTAGTCTAACTAACCCAGGCGGAAAAGAAACAATACCAATGTTATTGTTAGAACGTAGGGCGACCCTGTGAATTAATGATCTTCAGAAGCTCCTAACATTAACTTCTCTTGTTCAGGTCCTGCAAATTCAAGGTCTCAGCTTCATTATTGAGTTAATCCATCTCATCTTTGGTCTTCCTCATTTCCTACTGCCTTCCACTTTTTCCAGCATTATTGTCTTTTCCGGAGAGTCTTGTCGTAATGCGCCCAAAGGATGACAGCCTCTATTTCATCAGTTTTGCTTCTAGATTGAGTTCAGGCTTGATTTGATCAAGGACCCCTTGGGTTGTCTTTCTGGTGGGCTAGGGTAACCATCAATCATTTTTTCGCCCCTGTCAACTTTTCTGAGCCTCCAGATTCCAAAGAAGTCACTCTGCTAGTCTGACTCAGCATGTTGGCAAAAGAAAACGGGGTAGGGGTGGGAAGAGTGAAATGTTTTATTGCACTTCAAAGACACAATAGTTCTCTTCCTTGTGTTGAAATCCACTTCTTCAGACACAGGAGTGCAAACGGCTGGCCCCTATATGCTGTTGAGATTCATGTCCAGGGGAGGAAATAGATAACGAACAATATGGCAATGGTTCGTTAACACAAGAACGTGACCACCCAGCTGTTACCTAGCAAATCCTGGCCGGGGTAGTGGCCAGCTAGGTAGATTTGCCTATTGCAGGAATACTAAGTGTTCCTGTGAACCTATTAAGAGAATCTGTCCCCTTGAAAGAGCAAAGAAGCCACCGTTGGGTTCCAGCAGCTGATCAGGTTCAGAAGAAGGTTCCTTCAACTAGACCAAGCGGCAGAAGATAACAGAGATCTCTGGCTCCCATCTCATTTGTCTTCTTCATCCTCCATCTGTTTCCACCTGACCTCCCTCTGCCCAATTTGGATGTCTTTTGACCAGGCTCCAGCCTGCTCCCTGTTTGACCTGTAAATGATTTATGGACTGGCCACTTGACTTTGGACTCTGGACTCTTCTCACAGGACTCCCCAATGACTGCCCAGTGCGCCAAGCTGAACTGGTCTCCACTGTCTAGTTTCTGGACCTTACTGCCTACATGGAATGGTAGCTGTGGAGCTGTGGTTGGTACTGACATTACAGCTGGACCCACATGGTCACCGGGGATCAGTTCCAAGCCCTCCCGCAGATGCTAAAAAACACAGATTATAGAAACATGGTATCTGGCTCCTTCTAGTGGCCAGTCTTGATAACGTTTCTTTAGAAATATATATTTCTAGGATTTTTTTCTTTTAATAGGTCTAATATTTTTAAGACCATGGAGAAGTGAATCAGTGGATATTGATCCTTTGGATGCAGGGGTCCTACTGTGTATTGTTTTTTGATAGGAGGTGAACATGCCTCTTTGGTTTTATCTTCTGCCTTCTGCCCCCTATCCCTTGTCATGGTTTTATTAGGATATTTAAGTGTCTCATATATCATGTACCAATTGGGTTTCCTAAAATGCAGCAAGGCGCGTTTGTGACTGTGTGTGCATGTGAGAAAGGAACTGTTATTGCTACCAACATCTTTGACAGGTAGGTATGTAGGCTGCTCTGGGGGAATAAACCTTGCCTCTAAGCCAGGGGGCTCCTGTTACCATGCAAACAGATCTATTGATAGAGACCCCCTCTTCCCAAAAGGGGAAAAGAAATCTTATCCCATCAATAGTCAGTATTCACTGGCACTGAAATTAGTTCTACTGTGGTGCATCACTTAACGACGTTAATTCGTTCCAGCGAAATCGCTCTAGAGCGAAAACGTTGTAAAGCGAAATTAAAAAACCCATTGAAACACATTAAAACCCGGTTAATGCGTTCCAATGGGGTAAAAACTCACCGTCCAGCGAAGATCCTCCATACGGCAGCCATTTTCGGTGCCTGTATAGCGAGGAATCCGTCCCTAAGCACAGCGGGGAGCCATTTTGAGCACCTGGTGGCCATTTTGAAAGCTGTTTTGATCGTCATAATGCCGAAGCAGGGAACCAACCTTCGCAAAGCGGAAAAAAACCCATTTAGACCATCGTTTTGCGATCGCAATTGCGATCGCAAAAACATAGTTGTGAAGCTGATTCATCGTAATGCGGGGTAATCGTTAAGCGGGGCACGACTGTATTTCTTTGTGCTGTTCTGCCCACCATTCTTGCTGAGCTCAAGGGGAGTTGTAAGGGCTGTATTATCACTTATTTGACTGAGAAACCAGTAGGAGTTTTTAAAATTGAATTCATATGGTTCCACAGAAACAGAAGTAAAAGCATAGATTTTTAGATACTTTTTTTTTTCACTCTAACTACCTAAGTTCACCAGGAATCAACTGAACAAGAATTCCGGTAGCTTTAGCCCAAAGATCTGTTCCTTGCTAAAGGTTCTCTCCACTATGAAGGCCATTAAGCATGGAGAAAGACACGGGCAAAGCATTTTAAGCTCCATGGGAACTGGAAAGCATTAGGGGATGGTAGTCTCTGTTCATTAGTTTCTGTAGGTGGTACCACTAAAAAAATCTACCAGTCTCCTAATGCTTTGCAGTTCCCATGGAGTTTAGAAAGCTCCACCCATGTCATTCTCCATGCTTAACACCCATTGCTGCAGAGAGAACCTTGGCAAGGAAGAGATGGGTATCTTGGTACTCCTCTGAGAACTTGGATTTTTTTTATTTTTTTATTTTTATTTTTTTGGTGAAGCTATTGGATTTCTAGCTGAAGAAAAACTTGATAAATTCTGGTAGCTGGAGTGGGAAGAAAAAACTCTCATGCCTATAAGCCAGTGTCAAAGACTTCAACAGTTAGTAGAGCAGATATACTACAGCTATTGATCAGATTTTCAATATTACTAATTAGACTCCAAGCTTTCTAAATTGATGTTCTGGTTCCTTCCGTAAAACCAGGGGAAAAAAACCTGTAGCCTTCCAGACTTTCATGAACCATTAATCTATTATCCAGCTGCTGGATAGCTCAGAGGTTTAAGCACCTGGCTATGGAGCCAAAGGTTGGGAGTTCGATTCCCCCATGGTGCCTCTTTGACAGGGGCTGGTCTCCATCCATAGGGTCCCTTCCAGCTCTGCAGTTCTAAGATGATGATGATGATGATGATGATATCACTATTGGCCAGATTAACTGGGGCTGGTGGGAACTGGAGACTACTACATCTCTGGAGTGCCTCAAGTTGCCGTTCTCTGTTCTGAAGTTCAAATGAACCTTGTATTAAGGTTGTTTCTAGAGAGATGTTTCAACACATTGGCCAAAAAACAGAAGTGGGGGAGCAACAAATATTGCGGTGTCTTAAAAACGAACAAGTTTGCTTCCATGTGAGCTTTTGTTAGTCAAAATTGATTTCCTCAAACACACGAGGAGCTTGAACTATGCCATCTGTATCTATACATATCTCTGTGGTGCTGGCGGCCATGACTGGGTGGAAACTAAAGTAGAGAAAAGTGCGACAATCCATTGCTAACAGAGGAAAGGGACCCTCAAGATACAAATTACCGAGAATGGCAGACCATAGCTGAGGTGATTAGCAGTCTGCTCGGTAGAATTGGCTGACATAGAATGGCTAAGAGTTGTTTCTCGGGAAGAGGGTCAAAGTATATGAAGAGGAACAACTATTTTGTAGACATAAGCTGTTTGCAGAGAACTAGGTTACTAATATAAGTAGTACCCTAAGAAGCTTTGGTCTTTATTTAAGGCCTTAGAGACACATGGTATTTGTTTATGTTGTCTACTTCTGCTCATGATAAGAGAAAACTCCCTGGAAAAGACCCTGATGTTCGGAAAGTGTGAAGGTAAGAGGAGAAGGGGACGACAGAGGACGAGATGGTTGGACAGTGTCATCGAAACAACCAACATGAATTTGACCCAACTCCCGGAGACAGCGGAAGACAGGAGGGCCTGGCATGCTCTGGTCCGTGGGGTCACGAAGAGTTGGACATGACTAAACAATAACTTCTGCTGTCTTGCTTGCCAGCCTCCCTTTGTGATTCCTTTTCTTTCTTTTTTTCTTTTTCTTTTTCTATATAATGAGGCTGTGACTGCCCTGGGAAATAATGCAGGATTTGCTGTGGAAGTAGAATGGATGAATTCAGATTTTTTAAAAAAACTATGGTCACACAACACAAAGGCAGCCTGAGATCCACAACAGAGTGCCCTGGGAGGTTGAACATTGGTCTTTCCATGTTGCTAGTTCCCAGTGTCAGCTTCGTATCTATTTACTTGTTCCCCCAGGGATTGTCCCTGATTCTCCTGTGTAGAAAAAAAGAGGGTTACTACTCCTGGCAGAAGTTGACATTAGAGGAGGCATGTGTCTGTTGATTCCTGACATTGCGGTTGGCTTGGTTGGGATGGGGCTGCCAGTGCTGATATGAGGGAACAACCTGTATCCATCTCAATGTTGCACTGCCTGTTGTGTGTCAGTTTGTCTTCAGGCAAGTACAGGCTGGGTGGAGGTAGCATTGTATAGAACGGGTTTCAGATCATTGATAATACATCCCTGTGGTTTGCGTTGAGACCTTTAGGTGGCTGCAAATAATGTTCCCTTGTTTTCTCTGTTGGGTTATTCCTGGATAGAAGCTCTGTCTGGTTTGCTGTTTCACCACTTTGAATGGCTATTGTACTGTAAGAAACGCCTGCTCCAAATCCACCAGCTTTGAGTCTCTGCCCTGTGCCTCTGAGCAAATCCGATTGTATCAGTGGTTCCCAACCTTGGGTCCCCAGACATTCTTGCACTGCAACTCCCATAAACCTTTGCCAGTACAGCTCGTGGTGAAGGCTTCTGGGAGTTGCAGTCCAAGAGCGTCTGAGGACCCAATGTTTGGAATCATTGATATCTCATTATATCAAAGAGAGACTGGACTAGGGGATGTGTTCTGGGTAGAAGTTGGAGGCGTATAAAGATGAATAACAGGAATGAGCCTTTTTTTTTTTTTTTGGACTCCAGATCCCAAAATTCTCCAAGAACTTTTTCTTGATAGAATTTGTGGGGATCCAGTCCACAAACTCACACCTGGAGACATCTTTATTTCACTTACCTGGAGAGGCAATGGCCTAATTCTAGGCTTTTTTTAACTCTTTATTTCCTGACTCAATGTTTCTTGTGGGTATTGGTTCCTCTGGAGCATGCTCTACAGAGCATGAAGGGCAGTGTGACCACCACCACTGGGAAGACCTAAGGCAGGAAATGAAGCGTTGGAACTAGGCCCTCATCCTTTCTCCAGGTGAGTGAAAGGCTTATGGCCTAGTTCTAGCAGGTATGAGTTTGTGGGCTGGAACTCCCAGAAATCTGCTTAAGGTATTTTTGTAGATTTCTGGCATTACGAGTCCCAAAAATATGAATGACACATATTTAATGCGTAAGAGTTGGTGGGTTTCTGATTATACTAATATGCCCCTTCTGCCATTGCACAGCAGTGCCCCAAAAGTATGGTGGTTATATAGTCCTTTGCAAGCTTAGATTGATATAGGGATGATAGTTCTTGGCCTCCTGGTGGAATTTCTCCACAACTGTAGATGATGAAGATGTCATGGTGACTCTCAGAGGAACGGTTTCTGAAGACAGGAACTGAGGCACCATTGCTCCAGGCCAGCCCTGAATATATTTTCTAGAGATGTGCGGATTTGTGATTTTGCACAACTTCCAGAATTCCCCCAGGCAGCATGAAAAATCATGCGTGTACACACCTTGAAGACCATGGAGCCATACATGGTCTATTGCCATTGATGTGAAAAAACATGTTGTTACTGGAGATCAAGTAGTTATGTATGAGTAGAGGGTTATAGCCCATTTCCATGAGGAATATTGGTATAAAAGTGCCTGTACATCCATGGTGGCCAAGATGGTATTATCTGAAAGGTTGTGGATGGACTGCAGTTTCCTTAGGAAGTCAATTGTATCTTTTATATAGAGGGGAGGGTGTTGGACGCATATGGTTTGAGGACAACGTCCACACTGTATTTAACCTTTTAGATATAAATGTCAATGAGATGAAATCACACTTCTTTAATCTTGGAAACGTGTGTAGTGAATACGCTTTATTGTTTTGTGGGGTGGGGACATCGTTTTTACTTTCCTCTGTGTTTTCTGTTCCAACTTTGTACAATTCAGATTAAGATTGAATTGTGACACCAGTGAATGGGGATGTGCATGAGTTAGATTTTCTTGTCTTTCCTGTTTCTTTTCCATTTCTGCAGGCTTTCCCACCTGTTATATGCACTTGTAGTTATTCCCAAAATAAAGCTAACATGTACAAGAAAATGAAACAGTGTTTATTATTTAGAACGTCTCAACGTTTACTGGGGAAACATGTAGATTTCTTCCCTTTGGGGTCTTCAGAAAAATAGTACGGAAGGTAATCTGAGTTCCCTGAGCTACTCTGGGCCCATACAGACCGCCCATGATGAAGCTCAATTGAAAGACGAGCTTCTTGGTCAGTTCTCCACACGAAAAGACCCAACATCTGGAAGCTGAATCCAATAAGCACTGGAAGCCAACCAGTTCTTCTTTATCCCTCCAGGGCCGGTCCTGCTATTAGGTAGCAATCTCAGGTAGCTGATATTGGGCAGTACAGAGGAGAGGGAAGCACCTCTCTTGCCATTTCTCGCTTTTGGAGATCAGAACCATTCTTTTCAAGTCCTCTGGCAAACATTTCCACATCTGGTCTAGAGCCTTGAATTGCTTGCTGCTGCTGTTCCAAAGCTAGTCATTTCTGAGAGGCTACTATAGGGACAGGCGCCATTTTGTAGTTGCTTCTGAGGTAACCAGTTACTTCTTCACTAGTAATGGCTGCAGTGGAAGCAATGGTCATAAAGTTACCCTGTTTCCCCGAAAATAAAGACCTAACCTGAAAATAAGCCCTAGTATGATTTTTCAGGATGCTCATAATAGAGGTCCTACCCCCAAAATAAGCCCCAGTTAAGTTAAACCCCGCCCTCCAGCCTTGTGCAGCAACCAGAAGATGACATGACTGTAAAATAAAACATCCCCTGAAAATAAGCCCTAATGCGGTTTTTGGCGCAAAAATATAAGACCCTGTCTTATTTTCGGGGAAACACAGTACTTTTTAAGCATAAGAAGCAGCTTTCTCTCCTTGCTTTGGAAATGTGCTTTCTAATGACATTTTCAGGCATCTTTGAGGAATTTTGATTGGAGTTTTTCACGTTTTGTGCCGTTCTCAGTTTTAGGTGACTAGGGAAAAATATTTTTTACATATTTTTCCTAGATATTCATAAGTTGCAATATCAGAATTAGGCATCAGAAAGAACCAGAGAGTGCTCATATGTTATATATTTCCAGCCTATGGGAGAGGCCAATGGAATTGGGGGAGGGGGCATATATTTTTGCTTGTGGTTTTATCAAGGGATCCAGTGAGTGGCAGATATGTGGGGTGCTAGAGAGGAAGTTGGGGGCTGAATGGAAGGGAACTGCAAGGTTTAAAGGATCCTTTAATCAGGGAGACTATTTACTTGGTGGAGGTATCAGCAGCTGCACCTTGTGTCCTTCCTTCCAAGGGGTTAGATGAATGGAAAGCCGGGGATCCCCAAGGGGTGCAAATGAAGAGCATTCAGGGTAGGAAGCCAGTTTAAATGTGTTCCCATAAAGCAACCAGGTGAAGAGGTCAGGGTTCCTGTGCCTTTAATAGAGGAGATTTCAGCAGGGTGAGCTTCTAAATGTAGTGCAGGGGTCTCAAACATGCGGCCCTATTTCAGCAGGGGGAGCTTCTAAATGTAGTGCAGGGGTGTCAAACACGCGGCCCGGGGGCCAATTGCGGCCCGCAGGATGATAGTTTGTGGGCCCCGCCTTAATATACAAGTTTAAAGAGCGGGAGCAGCGGCAGCGGCACCTACTTGGTGAGTGTGGGGCTTCCTCCCCGCCTCGTAGGGGGTTGGGGCCCGCCTGCCCCCTGAAGCGCCCAGACATCCAGAAGGGGAGCCCTCTCTGCCCGACAGTCTTCTCCCTCAGGGGTTTGGCGTCACCGGGGCTTCTGCTTTTAGGTGTCTCTTTCTCTGTCCGCCCCCTCTTCACAGGTCACCTGCAAAGGCTGCTGCTGCCGCCTCATCCTCTCTGCGCTTCTCCTCCCCCTGCACGCATGGCGCTCCTCCTCTCCCTGCCCAGATTTATTTATTTATTTATTTACTGTATTATATTTATATCCCGCCCATCTAGTCATTCGACTACTCTGGGTGGCGTACATCATACAAAATAAACAATTAAAATAACATCAGTGCCGCGGGAGGGGCTGCTGCTGAGAGAACAGCTTTCTCTCACGCACTCTCCCCCACCTCCCTGAGGCACACTGGGCAAGACCCTGGCGTCTGGCCAGAGTGGGAATCAAGAAGCCCCAGGAAGCCCCATTAGCCCTTGGGTGGGTGGGGGGAGAGATTACTCTGCTGATGGGGCCAGCCTTGCAGAAGGGGTGCACGCAACTGCTAGGTGTGTGTGTGTGTGCACAGGGAGTGGAGGAGTGCCAGGTGGAGTGGGGAAGGAGAAATGCAGAGAGGGGGAGGCGACAGCAGCAGCAGCCTCACCAGGTGACCCACGAAGAGCAGGGGGGGGGAGAGAGAGACCTAAAAGCAGAAGCCCTGGTGGCGCTGAACCCCTGAGGGAGAAGATTGCCTGGCAAAGAGAGGGCTTGCCTTCTGGTCGCATGGGCGCTTCGGGGGACAGGCAGGATCCAGCCCCTACGAGGTGGGGAGGAAGCCCCACGCTTGCTCCTGCTCCTTAAACTTTCATATTAAAGCAAGGGCCACAAACTATCATCCCATGGGCCGCAATTGGCCCCTGGGCTGCATGTGTGAGACCCCTGGACTTGAAGAAGGTGCCTAGGAATAATGTATTCTGTATAATGGAAACAGAAGTACAATCCCTTCATATTCTATGACAGTTACAGTTGCTATCTTTAGCTGTGATGACAGAAGGATAGTTGTTTTCTTTCCCCTCAGAATGAAGCATTTTGTGTCTATATGCTAGCTTCCATGTAGCATATGAGTTTAGTCCACCGTTTCTAACTACCCCCAGCTTCCCTGAGCGTTCTCAAATGTTCAAGCGGACCATGTGCCTTTCCGGGAGCACGTACTTGTGCAAAAAGCTCTTCTCCACCTTGAACTTCAATAAGTCCAAGTACAGGTCTAGACTTACTGATGATCATCTTCAAGCCATACTGAGGGTCTCAACTGCTTCCTCCCTCAAGCCAAATGTGGCTCGGCTATGCAAGAGGAAGCGCTGCCAGGTCTGTAGCAGCAAGGAGTAGGCAAGAGAAGCCATGTTCAGAACATGTTCTTCATATTCAGAACAGTTCATGTTCTTCAATGTTCCATTCATGTTCAGGACAATTCATGTTTAGAAGAAGATTAAAAGTTAAAGAACTGTTAATGCAGACATTTGAATCTGAATACAGCAGATATAGAAGATGAAGAAACCCTATATAGTCACTCACTAGAGAAATATTTTATTATTGTTGTTGTTGTTATTACTACTACTACTACTGATTGATTGATTGATTTGTTTTCCTATTAATTCTTAATTTGTTTATTTTTTCATCTTATTTTGTGTTAAAAAAATAAAGAGATTTGAGAAGGAAGAGATTTTTTTTTACAAAGCTTTTCTGGTTGAAAATCTGATGCGGCCCAGCCTCACCCAGACTTTGCCTCCAAAGACCCCCAGGTAAATTGAGTTTGAGACCCCTGATGTAGTGGTTCCCAACCTTGGGTCTCCAAGATGTTCTTGGACTATAACATCCAGAAATCTTCACCGCTAACTCCACTGACCAGGATTTCTGAAGAGATTTTTTTTTACAAAGCTTTTCTGGTTGAAAATCTGATGCGGCCCAGCCTCACCCAGACTTTGCCTCCAAAGACCCCCAGGTAAATTGAGTTTGAGACCCCTGATGTAGTGGTTCCCAACCTTGGGTCTCCAAGATGTTCTTGGACTATAACATCCAGAAATCTTCACCGCTAACTCCACTGACCAGGATTTCTGGGAGATGTCATCCCAGAACATCTGGGGACCCAAAGTTGGGAACTACTGGTTTAACGCGAGCGACACCTGCTCAGGTTTCCTTGTCTAAGCAGCTTGTTCAAGGTACAGTACAGGAGCCCTGTCCAGTTCTTCCACCTAAGAAGGCGATCTGGCTGCACATGGATAGAAAGGAGGTGGCGAGCAACTCATTTTTCTGTCTTTGGGATCTCTTCCCTTCCAAAAATACACTGAAACCAGTTTCAATCCGGTTTCTAGGAAAAACCAGGGAAGAGGCTTTGACCATCCTTTGTCAGGAAGATGGGAAGACATCTTAGGTGAGAAAATTGGGGAAGGGTGAAGAATAGGACAGCTTGTTTCTCTCTTTGTCCATGTCCCATCGTTACCTGTCTTTCTCACAATGAAGATCCCCCGGTCGTACTTCAATTCACCCCTGGTTGTAGTAAAACACGTTCCTGCCTATGGGCTTCCATAAATTGAGGTGGAAAAGGTCTTTTTTAAAAAAATCCTCACCTCAATTTGGCATCAAAATAGGACATCCGTTGTGGTTCTTGGCGGCTGCATTCAGGCCAAAAGTCGAAGGCGGAAGAGTTACATGGAGTTGATCCTGATGCTGAAAGAGTTGATCCTGACACCCCTGAGGCCAGGAGCAGTGGGACATTTTGGGCCAAGATACCACCGTTTTTGACCAGATAGGCAGGGTATAAATACAATAAATAAATACCAGGATACCACAGGACCTTGAGTGATACTGAAGCAAATACCAACTTCCTCACCCAAAGGCTGAACTAAAATTCAGATCTCAGAGCCGTTTCTGGCTGTCTTGCCCTCTGAAATGCAGAGCACGGTCAAAAATTATGGAGCAGAGATGTCTAAGATGTCTCCATGGTGGCCCTGGCTGAAGAGTTCCTCTGACCTTGAGTCAGGCAGAGACGGAGAAGCAAGAAAAGCAGCAGGTGAGAACATTTCGTTTGGACAGGTTGAAGGGTGGGGGGCAGAATATCTGTGGAACGGTGTCCTCAACCTTGCATCAGGGCACCCTGTTATTTTATTCAGAAGCGTCAAAGGAAGACTATCCGCCCCAACCTCTGAACTAAGGCTGATAAACGTAGGAGAGATCTTCCTTGGGCTCTGAGCAGCCCCGTGGAAGGGAAAGCGAGGTTTGTTTTTGTCATGGAGGATTTCCCTGGGTTGAATCAGAAAGACGATTCTCCTCTAGTAACAGCAGAGACCTAGAATTTGCAGCTGTTCGAGATGTTCTGCTCGTAATGAAAGCACCCGGGCAAGCCGGAGATTAATCTGGGCTCTTCCCACAAGAGCATGTCTCACTTGTGCTTTACTTATTTTTTAAAAGATGTTCTGAAAAATGCATGGCAGCCACACAGCTTCGAGGACAAGGCAGATGTGGTAGATATGTGAAATGAGACATTCTGTGTGGCAGAAAACAAGAGAAGCAACCTTTTTACAGTGGTAAACCTCAGAGGAGTGCAATTCTACAAAACGAGAGGAAGTGACAGAATAAGGTGTGTGGGGGGGGAAACGCTTGAGCTGATGCTGGAAAGTTAGTCATGGTGATCAAACAATCTCAGAGACTCTTCCCACAAGAGCATGTCTCACTTTTGCTTTACTTATTATTTTTTTAAAGATGTTCTGAAAAATGCATGGCAGCCACACAGCTTCGAGGACAAGGCAGATGTGGTAGATATGTGAAATGAGACATTCTGTGTGGCAGAAAACAAGAGAAGCAACCTTTTTACAGTGGTAAACCTCAGAGGAGTGCAATTCTACAAAACGAGAGGAAGTGACAAGAATAAGGTGGGGGGAAAAATGCTTGAGCTGATGCTGGAAAGTTAGTCATGGTGATCAAACCATCTCAGAGAGGTTCTTGAAAAACGGAGGTGGGCATGGTCAGGAGTTTCTAGAAGAGATAAAAAAATTGTGGCCCCAGACCCATCGGTGGGAGCTGTGAAAGGGTTATTTTCAGCCATTTATTTTTTAAATATAAAGAGTTTTGATTTTATGGGGTGGAAAGACCTTACGTCCCTCACCGCCCGAATAAGGTGTGTGGGGGGGGAAACGCTTGAGCTGATGCTGGAAAGTTAGTCATGGTGATCAAACCATCTCAGAGAGGTTCTTGAAAAACGGAGGTGGGCATGGTCAGGAGTTTCTAGAAGAGATAAAAAAATTGTGGCCCCAGACCCATCGGTGGGAGCTGTGAAAGGGTTATTTTCAGCCATTTATTTTTTAAATATAAAGAGTTTTGATTTTATGGGGTGGAAAGACCTTACGTCCCTCACCGCCCCCCCCCCGGCTTTTGATATAGAAACTACTGCTCCCAGAGGCCACCAAGAGCAGAAGTAAATAAATATAAAACAAATATGAAAATGTAGTGTATACATATCACATGGATAATATACAAATATTTTTTCCCTCGGGGTGATCTTGAGGGGAGCGTGTTGCCTGTAGGGAGCTGTGAAAGGGTTATTTTCAGCCATTTATTTTTTAAATATAAAGAGTTTTGATTTTATGGGGTGGAAAGATCTTACGTCCCTCACCGCCCCCCCCCGGCTTCTGATATAGAAATTACTGCTCCCAGAGGCCACCAAAAGCAGAAGTAAATAAATATAAAACAAATATGAAAATGTAGTGTATACATATCACACGGATAATATACAAATATTTTTTTCCTGGGGGTGATCTTGAGGGGAGTGTGTTGCATTTTGCCCCTATGCTGCTGTATCCCAACAACCCAGTAATGGAATTTATTTTCCCCTTTGAGATACTGAGTGCCCAGTGTTACATCAGCTTTCTGCCCCAACCTGAAAGACCTGTTAGTTAGTTAGTTAATTAATTAATTAATAATACTGAGTGCCCAGTGTTATATCAGCTTTCTGCCCCAACTTGAAAGACCTGTTAGTTAATAAATTAATTAATTAATTTGATTCATATACAGTGCTGCCTTGCTAGACGATGATAATCCATTCCACTGAAATAGCTGTTTAGCGAAATCATTGTCTAGCAAAAAGCATTTCCCCATTGGAATGCATTGAAACCTGTTTAATGCGTTCCAATGGGGAAGAATTGTCGTTGCCTAGTAAAGATCGACCATAGGAAAGCCGCTTTGCGAACCTCCGATCAGCTATTTAAATCGCTGTCTTGAGAAACTTAGGTACTGAAAACACCTGTTTTGCGAGTGCGGAAAAATCGTCGATTAGCGAAAATCGGTTTGCGAAGCAGGGACCAAACATTGTCCAGCGAAATTCCCCCATAGGAATCACTGTTTTGCGAATCGCTATAGCGATCGCAAAAAGTCAATGTCTAGCAAAAAAACTGTCATGCGGGGTAACTGTCTAGCGAGGCACCACTGTACCACCCCATTAATGGGCGGCTTACAAGTTTAAACCTAAAAATCTCACTGGCTCCACATAATAACAATCGTTAATCAGGCTTTTGATTCCCTAGGAATGAATTTTGTAAATCACTCTTTATCTTCATGGGCTCTGCTCAGTTTAACTGATATTACTGAGTTATTGTACCCTGTTTTGTTATTATGTTAGAAAAGGGATATTTTTTAAAAAAAATAGTAAATAAGCATTAGATTTGTTTTCCCCAACTGCTGAGGAGATTTGAAAATTCACAGGTCCTTCAGCTTTATGGTATTTTTTTAGTTATACATTAGAACTGCTCGATAGCAGTTCTAATGTATCTGAGCCAGAGGCTGGGAGTTCAATTCCCCGCTATGCCTCCCTGAAGCTAGAAAGGCACATTTCATGATCCAACAGCTTGCTTCCAGCTCTGCAGCTCTAAGATTACCTATACAAATCTATTGTTTTCTTTCTCTCTCTTTTTAATTCTTTCAGGATCTGGGGGCCTTTCTATATCTGATGAATTTTACAGAGGAGGAGAACTCTACTCGATCTAGACCAGAAATCTCCACCCTCAGAAATTATGGAAAAAAATAGTTAAGACCTGGCTTGAATCGTAAGGTTCTCTGTTTCCTTTTGATTGCATTAGGAGAAATTTAGTCTCAAAAACAGGAAGGGAAGACTGCTTTCACTTAGTGGTTCAGACCAACACTAGAATATTATATGGGAAGAGGGGTCAGCTTTTTTCAAAAGATACAATTTATTTTTTAAAAGTACAATCTTGATTTCATAGGGAGAATGCGTTGGCCCAACTTTAGCTGGTTTACCAGTTGCACCCCTTCCTGAGCATGGCAGATCCGAGCACAGTGGCCTTTGTCTTCGAGACACCGCCCATTCTGACTGGTGGGGATTCAGTCTGTGATTTGATGTGTTTTAGCGAAAAGGGTGTGAATATCTGTTCAATGATTAAATGTTGTTGGGAAGCCACTGCTTTCACTTAGTAGTTCAGACCAACACTAGAACATTATATGGGAAGAGGGGTCAGCTTTTTTCAAAAGATACAATTTATTTTTTAAAAGTACAATCTTGATTTCATAGGGAGAATGCGTTGGCCCAACTTTAGCTGGTTTACCAGTTGCACCCCTTCCTGAGCATGGCAGATCTGAGCACAGTGGCCTTTGTCTTCGAAACACCTCCCATTCTGACTGGTGGGGATTCAGTCTGTGATTTGATGTGTTTTAGCGAAAAGGGTGTGAATATCTGTTCAATGATTAAATGTTGTTGGGAAGCCTTCCCCATGTCCTCACCGGTGAGAAGGGTGCGTAGTGTGAGGACATGGGGGAAAGCCATCTCAGCTGTGGCAACTCCACTATGCAAGACTCTCGTCTTAGAGGTTGGAATGGTGCTGATGTTCACTTAATTTGGTTAAAATATGATTAGAAAACACACACACACATACACACACAAAAAATATAACATCTGTTTAATTCTTTTTAGATATTCTAATTTATTATTTTTGCTTTTAAGTTTGTTTCTTTAATATTGTAAGCTGCCGTGGATCCTTAAGAGAAAGCATATTAATAACGGACGGACGGACGGAAGGAAGGAAAGGTATTGATGTGATTTACTACTGCGGCTCAGTCACTGTATATATTTTGAAAAGTTAAATTGTTCTAAATTGTACACCAAACAAAGTAAATAAATGGTAAGGTAAAGGTAAAGTTCCCCCTTGACAGTTTTTGTCCAGTCGTGTCCGACTCTAGGGGGCGGCGCTCATCCCGCTCTTCAAGCCATAGAGCCAGCGTTTTGTCTGAAGACAATCTTTCCGTTAAGAGAAAGCATATTAATAACGGACGGACGGACGGACGGACGGACGGACGGACGGAAGGACGGATGGAAGGAAGGAAGGAAGGAAGGAAGGAAGGAAGGAAGGAAGGAAGGAAGGAAAGCTACTGATGTGATTTACTACTGGGGCTCAGTCACTGTATATATTTTGAAAAGTTAAATTGTTCTAAATTGTACACCAAACAAAGTAAATAAATGAAAAAGGCTAATTAAATCATTCATTCTCTAAATAAATTATACTGGCTTCCAAGTTGTTTAGTTGTTTATTTTGTTTACCCTGCTTGCCTGCTTCTTGATGAATTAAAACAATTAAGCAATCGTACATAGACATTAATTAATACTGCATTTAAACAATATATAACAGCTTGAAAATTGTGTGTGTGTGTACATGTGTATAAAAAACAGAGGGGTTTCAGTTCCAGCCAAGCAAAAACTGTATAAATATGTTTTCAGAAATTATTTGAAGCTGAATATGGGTCGTGGTGCTGTGGGCTAAACCGCAGAAGCCTGTGCTGCAGGGTCAGGAGACCAAGCAGTCGTAATAGTTGTTTATTTTGTTTACCCTGCTTGCCTGCTTCTTGATGAATTAAAATAATTAAGAAATCGTACATAGACATTAATTAATACTGCATTTAAACAATATATAACAGCTTGAAAACTGTGTGTGTGTGTACGTGTGTATAAAAAAAAGCTGCAGTAGTACAAAAGCAGAGGGGTTTCAGTTCCAGCCAAGGAAAACCTGTATAAATATGTTTTCAGAAATTATTTGAAGCTGAATATGGGTCACTGCCTCTCTGTCCACATGAGCCAGAGTGTTTTGGAATGGTCATCCCTGGACTTTAGAAGTGGTCCTTCCAGGATCCCTCACCTAGCATCACAAGGCAGGGCATCCAGCTCATACCACATCAAAGTTTATGTTGCTTGGTATGTCGGATTTTGCAAAGCTGGGAGAAAATTGTAGAAAGTTATCTGGAAAACGGTCTGTCGATCCACAAGAGGAGTAAGTGAAATGATCACTGAGGGTGTCCACCCTAATCAAAGGTGAATCTTCAACCAGTCTCTAGGTGGGCCTCTTCCTCTTATGCCGTAATATTCCCTTGCAAAGAACAGATATGCTGGGGGGGGGGAACGAAAACAGTGAGTCAGATTTGAGTTCTGGACAATTCAATGGCACTCCCTATCCCATATTAACCTGTATGGAGCCATATCCTAGTATAAAGGGTGGGCTTGTAATGCCAGTTAGGAAGGAAGGAATGGTGGGCAATCTGGTGATGTGTTTGGAACACCAGATGTGGCAGCAAAGGAATAAATAGCAATAATAAATAGCAATAATCTCTTGTATGTGTGCATGCATGCGTGTGTGCGTGTTGTGCTGTCAAGTTAGAACTGACTTACAGCAGTCTGCATGCGTGCATGTTGTGCGTTTTGTGCTGTCAAGTTAGAACTGACTTATAGCAACCCCAACAAAGCTTTCAAAGTAAATGAGTTATTTAAGGAGGGATTTTACCAGTTCTGCATCCCCAGAGAGTTTCCTTGGCCTCACTTTCAAGCCCCGTTCTCCAGACTCCCCTTCAGTCCCCAGAGAGTTTCCTTGGCCAAGAGGATCTTCAAGCCCCGTTCTCCAGACTCCCCTTCATCACTTTATCCAATACACCACACTGAGAATCCAATTTCCTCTTACTAGTAGTGATTGTGCTGGTTGGATAGCTCAGTGAGTTAGATATCTGGCTATGGACTCAGTGGCTGGGAGTTCAATTCTCCGCTGTGCCTCTCTGAAGAGCCAGCCTGGATGGCCTTGGGCAAGCTGGAAATAGAATCCCAGAAATAGCCCCAGAAAGAAAAAGGAATGGGAAATCATTCCAGAGTACAGTATTCTCTACCTGGAAATCCCTGAAAAGGGTTGCCCTCAGTCCAAATTGACTTGATGGCATATGACGATGATGAGTGGTCTAATAGATGTATTACCTACCCTTGCTTTCTGATTACAGTGGTGCCTCACAAGACGAATGTAATTCGTTCCACGAGTAGAACTGTCTTGCGAAAAGCGACTTCCCATAGGAATGCATTGCAATGCATTCCTATGGGAAGCCACTTTTCGCAAGACAGTTCTACTCGCGGAACGAATTACATTCGTCTTGCGAGGCACCACTGTAATCAGAAAGCAAGGGTAGGTAATACATCTATTAGACCACTCATCATCGTCATATGCCATCAAGTCAATTTGGACTGTATCCCGTGAGGTGTTTGTCTTGCGAGACACCACTGTATATTCAAGGACCATGTGCCTTTCCACCTTTAAAAATAACTTTTTAAAAGTTATTTAATTGTACCACTTGCCCATTTCCAGCCATTCCCTTATCAGATGTTTGTGAACTGAGCACGGCGGGACTGAAGGATCTAAAATGGCAACGTTCTGTGGATTATGGGACCAGCCGGGAATTGTGATTGTCCTTTGCAAGCAAAGATCCTGAGCAAGAAAATTTACAGGTCCCCCACCCCCAGATCGTGTGTTTGTTGTTGCTGTGTTGTTTTGTTTTAAATTTAGTCACACATTGCTCACCTCCCACAACAACCAGCCAATGGTACCCAAGACAAGGCAGGCCAAAAGCATACGGATAACGTTTTCTATGCTGTGTCTTTCCAAAGTCAACGAGCCTGCAACAAAGTGAGGAGCCCAAAAGGAATTTCTGAAAGAGCTAAAAATGAAAATGTTTTACGGCTTTTAAAAACAATGGGAACCATGAATAGAGTGGTAATGAGAAGTTAAATGATTTCTCTCCTGCCCCCCACCAACCCACTGTTCTTCCAGACTCCTTGAGCTTTGGTCTCAGAAAGGGTATTTCACACCCCAATCTATCTCTTCTTCTTAAGTGACACTAAAAATCTGGCAGCTATTGAGCCTGGTGTAGGGGGCAGATTATTGGATTGGAATGGGGGAAATCTGGGTTTTAATCTTCATTGACCTGATACCTGGATATGCTCAGACACAGTTTAAGAGGTGAACAGGCCTCTTACATTTAGCCAGAGAAAGGCATTCATGGGTAGTATAAAGTTTCTCTTGTTTCTCACCTTCCGCCCACTCACTTTTGATGAGCAGATGGCCAAGCTTAGGAATATTGCCAGGATCACAGTGAGGTCATAGTCACAACATAAAACCAGCAGGGAGCCCGAGGTTGAACGCCGTACATTCAGGCCCAGGAAGGACACACATAACGTATTTTTCTGTGTATAAGATGACCCAATGTATAAGACGACCCCCCACTTTTCCATCCCCAAATAAAAATTTTTTATAGCTGCTTTACCTCTCCTTTCGGGGCTTAGGAAATGGAGGGTTAAAGCAGCCATGAAAGGGCTGCAGTCGTGCAGGGCTTTGATCCCATTCCCCCTTACTTCCATGTATAAGATGACCCTCAATTTTTATCTACATAAAAAGTATCATCTTATACACAGAAATATACGGTAAACATATCAAAAGATGGAATACCCTTTCCTTCCGACTTGTAGGCACATCTTTGGGGCAGGCCAAAGGGGAGTTGGGGCACCTTACGTATATCTATAAGGGACAAATAACTTTGTAATTCTTGGCATCATTACCCAATTTGGGGGCAAAATCCTAATTTTAGGAGAAGCTGGCCAATAGAATTGTAGAACTTTATGGCTCTTTGTTATGTCATAAAATATCTGTACACTGTACTTTCGGGGTCGTCTCTGCTTTTAAGAGAAGTTCCAGCTGACTTTGCATTGCTTATTCTCAATAAAATTGGACTTTGGTCCAGCCGTTTGCATCTTGCCTGATCCCTTGCCAGAGATTAAATTAGGAAATGGGTTTTGGCCCATAACAGACCCATAAAACTCACAGGGGTGATGTGGGGCCAGCCACTTTTCTCTAAGCCTGACCCACCTCACAGAGTTGGGTTTCTTTTATACTTTTGCAAAATATGTTTGTCTGTTTTCTCAGCATGCTGGTATCGTCCTCTTCATTCTCAATGATCCTCTTTCACAGCTCCAGCCACACGGGCACTTACTCAAATCCTAATTACATCCAGTCAACTTCAACTTATGAGGGCCCTTTGGAGGATTTTCTAGTTAAAGAATGCTCAGAAATGGGTTGACCGGTCCCTTCCTCTGTGGGCACACCGGGGCTACGACACAGCTTGCTCAAGGCTACACAGACTGGCTTGCCTTGTAGGGGGCCCACTGGGGGATTGAACTCCCAACCTCTGGCTCTCCGGACAGATACAGAAACACTGAACTATCTCTGGAGGCAGAAATGCTGACACTGAGGCTGTCCTACTTTGAGCACATCATGAAAAGGCAGAATTTTCTGTAAAAGACAATAATGGTAGGAAAGGTAGAGGGCAGCAGGAAAAGAGGAAGACCCAATACAAAACAGATTGATCTCTAAAGTAAGCCTCAGGCTTAAGTCTACAAGAGCTGAGCAGGGCTGTTGACGACAGGACCTTCGGGCGATCGCTCATTCATAGGGTCACCATACGTTAGAGACAACTGGATGGCACAAAACAAGAACAACAAATCAGAAAAGGATTTTCAACAGTGTCATATGTGCTTAGCATACTGTGTATTTTCACCTTTATTTTTGGTAGCTGTGGCACCGGAAAAATCTCATAAACACCTCCTGGATGAAATTAAAATCAGCAATAGCAGAGGAAATAATTAACTATTTGCCATCTACCTAACATCCTAGATCTGCTTTCTGAGGTGGCCACCACTGCCTAATGTTAGAGCCGGCCCTGATGAAACCAAAGAGAACTGAGTCTGAGTTGTCTCCATTCACATACGGCCTGTCCTTAACCCTCTTTTTCTACCGAGTTTTTGGCACTAAACTGACAACTACCATATTTTTCTGTGTATAAGACTATACTTTTGTCTAAAACCTTTAGACTAAAAAATTAGGGTCGTCTTATACACGGAAGTAAGCTGAGGAGAGAACAAAAACAAGTGGAGGGGAAAGCAGGGATCAAAGCGATCCTGCAGTGCTTTGATCCCTTTCCCCAAACACTTGCTAAGCACCACTCAGATTTCTTAATTTTGAATTAGAAATGGGGGGGCATCTTATACATGGGGGTATCCTATACATGGAAAAATATGGTCCCTTCTGCTCTGCTAAGGTATTGAAAAAATGGGCAAATATTCTGCGTGTTTTATTGAAGAATGACTCAATTTGTACTTCTCTTACCTCCTTTGTTTGAAGGACTAGACTTCCCTGAAGTACGTAATCCAGGCGTATGGACCCCTCCTTCTCCCACCAGGCTGTGGTTTTTGGTCACCATGAACCTGAGATCTTTTGTGGTACCTTCCATGAACACAAGTTCCACTTGTCCTCTGCCAGACTCATCAAGTGCGTATATGGTTACCTCATATATTCCGGCATCCTCAGGGTTTGCATCCCTCAGCTCCAGGGAAACATCCCTAGAAATGTTGACCCTTCCTGAAAAGCGTCCTTCCATCTCCATCTGATGGTCGCAGGTACGTTTCTGTGACCCAGGAGGAGGAGTGGAGCAATTCATGACATAGAAAAGGACGGGGCAATTCTGTGTGAGGAATTCCCACCGGACATGAAAATATTCCCACTTTGATTCTGGAACTGGATTAAAACTGGAAGGACTGTTATCATGTGGAAACTGTTTGATTATAGATTTTAATTTCACTCATGAGGAGATATTCACTGGCACAATTTTTTTAAAATCTTGGTGTGAGTTGCCGTGAGCCTCAGCTTTGATGCTGTAAATCAAAACTATAAATCAAATAAATACATAAAGCAGTATTAGTTGGGGGGGGACTTGTAAAATCTTTGTTATCTGTCAAGAATGTAGTCTTCAAAAGGAGAGGTGCAATCTGAAACAGTAATACTGCAGTAACCACAAGTTTTCATCCTACATTTATTTAGAAAAGTGCAATAGGTCTGTATTCTGTCATGCAAAACACAATAAATTTAATTCACTAAACACCATCAGCACCAGCAAATGTAATATGTTCAATAACAAGCAGGAAGCAAAAAAAGTGTTGTTGTTGCCATTGTTGAAGTGGTCTACCATTTCTTTCTTCCCTTCGGGGACTATAAGGCTTGCTCAAGGCACGCGCTACTCCCAGGAGACACAGTCGGGAATCGAACTCCCAGCGAGATACCCAAAACCACTGAGCTATCCAGCCAGCTTTTATTAAAGTTCTTCTAAAGGACAGATCCAGAAGCCTGCAAGTCTTCTGTCAGGCTTTCTTCATCAATTTTGTTCCTAGTGTGGAAACCACACCCAAGACCGAATTTTTCAGTTTCAGGGCTGAACCCTGACATTTTGCTGCCTGAGGTGGAGTGGGAAAGGGGTGCCCACCCCAAAGGTCACCCAACTCAAGACGCAGAATGCCCAAGGCCGGTCACGATAATTTTTTATAAAAATTGTAAGACACCTTAAGTTTTTCATGATAAAATGCTTTGAGTCTTTGCAACAAATATTCATCCAGTAAATGCTGCTCCTCGTTGCCATCACCACACCTACTACTATTTTTTTGTTATAATATTTTTTTTAATTTCACAGCATTGATGACACCTGGAGGCAAGCCTAAATATGAGGAGTCAGATTGTAACAGTTGCTGGCGAGATGCCAGGTTTGTACAGTTGCTGATGGTTGAATTTCAGGAAGCAAGCGAGCAGCAATTGGAAATGGTTTTAAACTGGTAGCCAAATATTGTGTCCTGGGAAGGCCAGAAGGCCGAGTGAACCTTGAACTGGCTACCCGGGATTGAACCCTGGGGTTGCGAGTACAGGTTTGGCTGCAGCACAGTCGTTTAACGACTGCGCTGCGAGGCTCCAAACCTCTCCCCATTCCCAGTAAAAGAAATATAATAACAATATTCACTGCCCTTTCATGAAACTGCTTGCCCAAGGTGGCCACTTCACTCCATCTAATGGGCCAGGCCCATAGAAAGCCCTCCTACTTACCGATGAGAGCCCACAGAAGCACCTTGCCAATCATTACGATGCAGACCAACCTGCAGTATATAATCTATCACCTCAAATCCTCCTTAAAATCTTTTCTCCACGTAAAGAAGTCCGAACTCTTTAAGATGTGTTTCTTTCTGGGCAGCTCATATTTCTGTTGTTCAGTGAAAGATCGGCTTTAGCAGGGTCTGGTCAGGATGTGGTCTCGAAAGCAACACTACAGGCCACAGGGCGTCTGAGCTAGGTACGAATGAAAATGTTGACAATCCAGTCATGCCTTTGGGCTTTTTAATGAGAAACAGAGGACAATTTCTCTGAAAAGGCGAAGTCGTGAGGAGAAAGGAAACAGAAAGTTGGACAGGTGGACCTTAATCTTTGATTTCTTCGTTCCCTGAAATGTTGTCCCCAGCCTGAAAGAGGCAGAAGATTTTGGGGTGCAGGATCCCGTCCAACAAGACCGTTCTCTCAGTGCCACCATAAAGGATGTGGTTTAGCAAAGATATCTTGCATGGTAAGATGTCAGAGGAGGACGATATTTCAGAAGCAGAACTGAATCCCAAGAGGGCAGCTTTTTGTGACTCACTGATTATGAGAAGAGGAACTAAGGCCAGAACTTGGTGAAATTCAGAATGGAACTCCTTCATAAACATTGACTTCTTCATCAACATGGAGGCCAAAAGCAGCGGGATGCAGTGGGCAAACATCAGAACAAATATTTTAAATTTCAATGTTTTTTAAAAAATAACTTTCATTGACCTTTTGTTGACCAAAAACCCACTGAAAAGGAACACCGTGGGCCACAACAGCAACTGGAATTCACGACACATGTGTGACTAGATGAGACAGAGGCAGTAAGTCAAAATCATCCACAGGAACAACTTTGTAGTATA